>VRMD01000097.1:0-43220 GCA_009872375.1 Sminthurides bifidus
AACAAAAAGGCTAGGAACCCTCAAACCACGCTTCGTAGGTTTGCGGATTACGGTATCTTGGGACGTTAGAAAAAGTTGGGCGATAAATGCAAAATCTGTCAAGCGAAAAGACTAGAAATAACCATTTTACACACTTCATTCGCCTTTTCAAAACTTACGAAAATCATAACCTGCCACGTTCTTTTGTTTACCCTTGGGATTTCTCTTTGCTCTTCGTGGTCGTCATACCTTGCAAGTACCTTCTGGCAACCGGTAATGGCAGTCTCCCATGAGACTGGCAGTATCAAATGGGAAAAGTTATTAAAAGTTTTCCTATCTATGTAAGTCCAGGAATCGTTGGCTCAAGAATATCTTACTGTAGCAGATCATTCATTCCTTGAGCTCACGTGCTTAGCAACAGCAAATCAGTTTGCAAAACTGTTGGAGTGGGAGTACGGCAACGGAGTTAGCAGAGCTTACCTGCAAAAAATGTCTCCCTTTCAATTTTTCACCTTGGCAACATATTCACCCTCCTATTTAAAAGGGCAGCATACGTCACCTACACCGACAAAAATATTTTTTTTACAATTTCAGCTCCAGCCTCTTTGTTTCCTAGCAATTTTGCATTTTAAATGACATTTCCACCCCGTTTGATAAGAAATCACTAACCAAATATCTGAAACATACAGGTGTTTTTCAATACAATGCTTCCTTTGGTGATTGTAGTCACAGCCCTGTTATATTCCTTATATTCCTTAGAGATGAACTGCTAGCGGTGACAGAAAGCAATCGGTCACTCCCTCATTCGTAATTGGATGATGGACGAATAATTTTATCGCCTGTATTTGTGGATTAACCCACGTGATCATCTACGGCCTTTAGGCACGACTTAATGAACTTCTAAATCAAGTCTGGTTAAATCGGCTACTTGGCGAAAGTTTTGTGATGAGCACACTTAAAAGCTTTCGCTTATTTATGAACCGCTGTGTTAGCTCCATGAATCACTGTACGAGAATTATTGGCTGGACTTCATAAAATTTTAAATGGTACATTACCGAGAGATGGTCAAGCTTACCTCTTATGTCGTCAAAAAAGACAAACGTTTTAGATGAGATCAAAAAGCAAGAGCTAGAGAAGGCAGAAAGTTATAGACTGGGGAAATGATGGCGTTATCCGGCGTAACGTTGGTTTACAGGGAACTGGATGATCTAATACGGGCACGAGAGTGTTGAGAATGCTCCACTTTAAGTTTTATAGCCGTCACGTACAGACATGGTAAAAGTAATTTTCGTCTTGGTTAAAATGCTCACATGTTCAAGATTGAAGGAATAAATGTCGGACTGAATCGGGTTTTCTTACCCGCATGCATATCTCAGAGCAGAGTTCATGTAAAAGCTTGAAGAACGACAATGAATAAACTATTTGAGCGGCACGCAATTCAAATGACATTCTCGAATTCTCGTCAGCATATGGCACATACTTATCGTTTTTATTTGTCCAAGGAAAAAGGACAAACGACAGCGAAGAATTCCATGTAAGAAGTTGTGAACTCTTCCACGGTGTTCATCTGCCACGGTTTAGCGTGCATATATTTTGTAGAATGCATTACTGAATTTTTCGTCACATAGCGATAGCATTGGCGTGTGACGTGACTAGAGCATATTCAGTCAGTACCGATTACGGAATACCAGTGAGGGTGGCAGCTGAGTCTGACGTTGATCTGGATGTACGAAACGGAACTACGGAACTCGCAGACACGCCAAGTTTAAGTTCCAATCATATCTTACCGTAGTGATATTAAAGACGCCGGGTCGAATTTAAAGAGGATGTAAGACCGGAAGTGTAAGTTATCGCGACAACATTTTGGATATCAAAGTGCAAAAGACTTTCCTTTCTTCCCTTATGTCCCCTCTCTAATATCTTTGGTTACGTGGCATGGTAGCCAACAACAGCTTTGATGTGCGAGCTCCGAATTGAATTTGCTAATAACCTGATTGTTTAAACTCGTGTTTCAAGAGAGAAAAGCTATTGATAAGATAAGATGTCAGAAGGCATTGGATTGTACAAAAGCAAATTCAAATTAGCCACCAAGTTTATAATTTGCTTGCGTCAATTGAGTTTTCAAGTATTTTGTTTATTGGAAAGAAAAGAAGAGCTATACAACTCTTGCAGTTCTTCTTCAAAAAACGTCATCAGCGATTTTATCCTGAAATAATCTTGAGCGAGCTTGTAGGTAGTACTACACATCCGGTATAAGCCTTAAGGTACTTGAACTTTTACCTGCTGCTCTCATAGCATGCAAAGCCTACGTGGGAGATAATAGTTGACCTTAAAAAAGCTTTCACATTTTGCATTGAAGGAGTCAAATTCAAATCAATCTATTGAAGAAGAATCTCACTTTAAAATATGGGGATATTGTGGGGCACAATGTTGATCTGCAAGCGGCACAACTCCATGACATGATGATTGGGGGGTGTAAGAGCCAAAGTAGGAATTCACTAAGAAATCCCTGAAGGGTCAAACGTAGCACATACCCCCTTAGGCTTTAAAATGGTGTGAGTTTTAAGTAGATACAAATTTGCCACGGTAATTAAAGACATTACAGAGATAGTCGCTGTTCCTCTCAGTCAGACACTTTGTATGAAAACTTTAATTTGCGCGTATCCATTCCATTATTCATTTCTGCCTTTCCGTGCGATAATATGATGAGTTTCTCTCTCTCTCTCTCCATCCTGTATCGTCTTGTACGATCACAGCTTTTGAAGCGGAAAGTCGCAAATGTAATGAAGGCAACTCCTAACGCGATAATCGAGATTACAAGTTAAGCGCAAACTTTTACAGTCTTTAATGCTGCGCGCTCCTTCTTCCCGTTAGCGTCAACAATACTAATGCTAACAACAGGGCTGAAATGCCTGTTGTCTACCATCCCTTTCCTTTTCGATTTGATATTCCTTTCAGAAATTACTTTACTTTGCTTTTATGAATGGTCTGCATGTACTTGACCCTCTAACTGAATGTAACAGACAGGGATGAATACCAGATCATCAACCAGACGATTGATTCCTTATTACTGTATATCTGTAGGAAGCATAGTCGTCAAGAGCCTTTTGATGCGGTTTGAACCCTCCAAGCAATCCTAGAGTAATTGGCGTTTGAACAGAAGAACTTATTCTGCACCTGGCGTTCTTCTTGATTTTAAGCTAAATTAATTGAGTCTACAAATTAGTGGGCAAGTAAGCTGTCACAGACTGAAACAGTATGTGCACAGTGCACACCCACGCTCCAGCTCATGAGTCACGTCACGTGCCATCATAACCTTGATTGTTGTATTTGGAAAGCACTACAGTTGAGGTGGGACAAAGAGTTATTTATGCGTTCATTAAGACAAAAGGGTTATTGAAATGCAATCTCACTTACTAAAACATACTGCAAAGAACCCAGGCTTGGTAAATAATTGGAGTGAAATACGGCACGAAGGTGGGACGGAGAGAGAATGAAGAAAGTGAGAGTAGGAACAGAGGAATAAAAGGTTAGACGCTAAAAGGAAAGGTTAGGTTGGAGCTTTTGACCACGTCGAATGCTTTGATAATCACACTATTTTCAAGTTTAATGTGACACAAATTAAAGACTTGCAAAAGCAGCACTTTCTTCCCTTGCTTCATCCCTCTGACACTGACCGCTGCATCAGATGGAGAGTTAAGTGTCGTTTCTTACGTATTTCTGGGGAAATGTTTAATGAAAGATGCGACTTGAATTTGAATTATTTGCATATTCTAAGAACAAGGAATAATTGGAAAGTGAAGAGCTCGTGGCCGTTGGCTTAGGTCATTGTTTACAGAAATCATTTTTCGAAAGGGAAAATAACTCGTTCCTTCATTTACAGCCTTCCAATTTTCAACCAACCTGTCTCGAATTTATTCAAAAAGCTGGCGAGTCATTGGCAGAAAGCATTGAGCAGGTTTCGCTTGATTATGCTCTTGAGAGCATTGAAGCAGTTTACACTAAAATCTGAAAGAAGGGAACAAAACGCTATAATAACTACGTGGGATGTGATCACGTCTCCGTCTCCCATGCATAAGTCACTGACTTCACATTCCACAGCAAAGCAAAGGTCTCAAGAGCTCAGCTCATCATAACACCACGAGAAGCGGAGAGTAATTACATTTTGTATACATATACTTCAGGAAAACGAAAACCATGACACATGATACAGACAAGGTCACGGATACCCCAATTATTAGACAAAGTCGATAATCATTCAACTAATTTACGTTGTTTGAGAGGGAAAATTCCCTCTACCCCTGCACTTGAAAGTACACAATTGCGCCAGGAACTAAATTAAAAGTGTGGTTGCGTTCGATAGCATGCTACCATAGAAAGTCAATGAAGTTAGTTTCAATACTTACAAATATTTGCGTGTTTCATTTTCTTGATTAACTTTTTTAATTCGATTGGCGGCGCTCTCTGCATGTCAATGCAGCAGCTGGCATGCAATTCATTGGGGAAAACGTATTTCTTTAACTGGCGAGGCTTTTAGCTTCTAGCGCTGGGGAATCAAAGTTATGCTCTTACAGTGGTTCAAGAAAGTTAATGACGGGGATTTTTTCGTCACGAAGGAATGCCAATCGTGGACGCTTTTTTCAACAAGTAGGGTTGATTTAATGTTCAAGTACTTTTGAGCCAATTATTGAAGAAATGGAAAGGATCTCTGTTGGTGTATGCTGTCATTGGATTAATGGGACTGTTGATTGGAAACGCTTTAACCAAACTTGAAAGTCTAGGTGGAATATGTGCTCTTTTTATAGCGCTCGAACCAGTATGGCAATATCGGGACTAGCACCTGTACACATCAACCAACAACCTGCTTGAGTACTAAAACCACGGATCAAGTTTGTTTTCCCTCTGAAATTACTCCCTTGTCGTGTTTTGTAGTAGCAACGTCAGCTAAGCATGTCATAGAATCTTAATTTGGCAACAACAGCTTGTTTGCTCGAGTGATGAATGGTCGTGCAAGACGAGATTTTCAATTCTAGCTAAGTTTCCTCTACCTGGCTGATATGATGGTGGTTTTTTGTTATCAGCCTCAAAACCACTTTCACACATGCTCATCTCTGGTTTGGAGACAGGAATTGATCAGACTTGACTAGCGTTGTGAACAATACGAGACAAATGCTAGTCTGTAAGGCAGCATTGTGCGTAATCTGTAACATTTGTGGACTGTAGCTTCACCACAGCGTGCAACCGAAGGGGACTTCCCATATGAACAATGATGAGTACTATGTGGGAAAGCTTGAATCTGCACACGAAGAAAAAAACAAATAGCGCACAAATTACCGTAACGGGTGGCTGGTGAATTGCAATGAGACAGTACAAGAGATAAGATCGTCAACTTTCTGAGACTGATTGAATGACTGAGGTGTTTCTGTAGTGTGAAACTGTGAAGGCTACTGAAAATTAGGTAGGCATCAGATGGAGTAGACGAGCATACTATGCTAGCTACAATTTAATGATTAGAATGATAAATATTAACTCATAGCTGGTTTCTAGCAGCAGTAGCATCTCCCAGCCTCCTGATGAGAAATCTTGTAAATGAATTTATAAATTTTTTTTAACTTTCTCTTTCTTGAGCCTTGACATTGTGAAACCAGAAATTAACTAGGTCGTCAAAGTGTAAAAGACCTGTGTTGTTGTACCTTTTGGGTTCGGCTTGTTGGTAAGCAGGCAGAAGCAAGTGGACAGGTTTCGATTTTAAGTATGCGATGATTACGATCACGGCCCATCAGCCACAGGATGATAGGCTGTAGGAAACCTGTGGATGGGAAGGGAGGCTGAGGATGATAGTGCAATGCCGCGATTTGGCAATGAGAAGCTGCTGTAACATCATCTGTAGTTGAGACTTTCTTGGGTTCACAGGTCGGTGTACTCGTTAAGGGTAGTGTTCCTCAGAAGATAAGTGAATCTTTACAGAGCTGGCTTCACCAGTTCCTGGGAGAGAAAACGAGTCTGAATGAGCGTGTCCTAACACCTTCCGTTCGAAGTACTCTCGCAGTGGAAAATTATTACCAACAGCAGCGGATGAGTAAACAAGCCCAATAGTTGGGGTGAATGCAGATGAGATGCTGCTAGGAAAGACGCGCGAAAACTCACCCCAGGAAATGATCTACCTTGACCAAGTTGCTAACTTATGCCAATGTTAAGCCACGAGGAGGACATGACCCGACAATTGGCTCGCACAAGGGAGTTCTTCTGAGCAAAACATGGCAGAGAAATCCTGTAGCGAAAGAGATGATTGAGTGAGGATGCACAGCAGCATCATCTCCAGTCCCTCATCCCCTTAGAAAGGGATGAAGACGCCAACTTTCCTTATTGACGAGCGAGTTTGAAAACGTTCGAGTAGCCAGTCAGACATTGTACTTGACGCTTAATTCGCTGATGACGCGAGGGATGTGAAACTTCCTTCCTTCCTCTTTCGCTGAAAGCAACCCCTGGACGCTGGGTGCAGCGCGGCTACGTGCTAAACTACAGTCGCTCTTCCGATCACGGCAGCTGTGAGCAGGGTGACCAGCATCGAATCCCATTCAGAGGTACCGGACAGCGGTTCAAGGACTGTAGACAGTGACAGCGGAGCGATTGCAGACATTGATATAAAAGCGAGTGGTGGAACCAAAGCGTAATTTCAGTCTTACTTTTTCCCCTCTCCGATTCAGAGGTCACAGAAGCATTGTCAACATGAGAAGTGTGAGTGTCCATTAATTACTTTGCAGTCTTGTCTATGTGTGCACAGTCCGGCAGTATTTCCAAGTTTGAAACTGAAAGTGAGTTCTTCCCTCCGAGCTTTGGATCCGATTCGGTGCTTTTTTCAGTGAGGTGTGATTTGACGTGCTGCGATCCTCTCGTATTTGATTTGGACAGCGGTGATAGCACTCCCGGTTCTCAAGACAGGAGAGCTCTGCTTAAGCAAGCATCCACTTCAGATTTGATTTGGACAAGCCGCTCAAGAACCTACTGACCATGAAATAGTAGGATGCTGAAGCTGCCAATGAAGTTCTCGCGGTGTCGGAAGAAAGGCCATGGGCTGCGTGCTCAGGATTTCATTATAGGTTTGCAACAGGACGTGGTTAATTTATTTACGGGAATTTATCGATGAGAGAGAGATGAACAGATTCGAACAGTTGCTTTTCCTCTTCAAGAGGTGCTGAGCGTTCTCACGCTTCCGCTACATCTCATCACTCATTCCGCCACGATGAGCACAGACTGCTGCAAGTTATTGCTTGCTGGAGAAATCTGACAAGGGAATTACGCGACTCAGGTAGTCAATGTGTCTTCGCGCCCCCGTCACCGTTCATAAAGAGCCACTCAGGACGAGGAGTGCTACTGTCTTCTTACTTTCCGGGAGGGAAGAGAAAACAGAAAGTTTTATTAGCTCAGTAGGGCCAAGCACACTTTTCAATTGATTTTATCAGCGAGTCCTCAGCAGCTCCTGCTTGTCCAGCTCCCTGAGCCTCAACTTGAGTTTGCAGCACCTGCAAAAAATTTCAAATTGATATGTCTTACCTCGTAGAAAGTTCGTGAAAGGACTCTCCCATTACATGAAAGATCCGATAGGACACTCAGGCTCGTAACAGGAGTACTCCAAAGCGATAGAGGAGTTTGGATCCTCTAGGTTTGTTATCGAAACGGCAGAATTGTAAGTGAGGTTGTGGGACTGCCGTTTAAGCTTCTTAAGCACAGCTTGTGTCCCGAAAGCTCAGCAATGAGAGATAAAAACAGCCAACCTCGGCTTCTACATCTGGCTCATATCAACCCTGATCCCTTAGTTTGGGTAAATTGAAACTGTTAAGTGTAAATTGGATGCGGAACAGATAAAAAAGTAAGAGATAGAATGACATGACTGGAATTCCGATTTCCTAAAATTTCACTTACAAGTCACTGGACATATTATCCTAGGCAATACGGCCTCAGTCACGTTCATCATCCTTACCGGTGAAAGTGACCGGGTAGCAATGGTGAAGAGACTCTCAGGAACATATGGAAGAGAAGGGTAAAACCATCTAAAAAACCGTTCTTGCATTTCTATGCAACTTGAGACAGGTATTGTCTCTGTGCACTAAGAAAGGCACAAGAAGCAAGATTTTCCTTCCAGCTGCACTGAAAATCCGTATTACGTTGCTTAGGGAAAGTTTCTGGCCGATTTGAGGAGTTTCCGGTGCATTCCAGATCCTACTTTTATTACTTTTTATTTATACGCACCTGGTTGCGTTGGAAACCGGAAGTAGCATTTAGTGACGTAACATGGTATTACTGATCCCGTCGCAGCTGTATTGTTGTACACCTCTCGAAATAGCTAGTCCAGATTTATCAATTACGTCATGTTCCAGAAACGAGGAGATACTCATACTACTCATGCTGTCGTAGTCGCAGGTTCATTATGCCATAAAGAAAATACGGCAGCCTCAATAAAATTGCTTTAGGGAAATTTTCTGGCCGATTTGAAGAGTTTCCGATGCATTCCAGATCCTACTTTTATTACTTTTTATTTATACGCACCTGGTTGCGTTGGAAACCGGAAGTAGCATTTAGTGACGTAACATGGTATTACTGATCCCTTCGCAGCTGTATTTTTGTACACCTCTCGAAATAGCTAGTTCAGATTTATCGATTACGTCATGTTCCAGAAACGAGGAGATACTCATACTACTCATGCTGTCGTAGTCGCAGGTTCATTATGCCATAAAGAAAATACGGCAGCCTCAATAAACATTGAAGCAAAAAATTGGGACAAAATCCTGCGAGACATGTTACTTATGTCATGTGGTACTCGTTGTACGTATGGGTTGCCTTGCGGAAACCAAATGCTGGATTTCCGGCTCTTCAAGCTCCCAGCCTCTTAGACGGGACACACGTACACCTAATAGCAAAGGGAAATACCGAGATCACTTTCTCCTACGTTCCGCCATCAATCTTGTCCAATTTACCGCTCTTTATGCATGCGTGCTTTTGTCTTGATATGTTAGAGGAAAAACGCCTCAATCTCCAGTCGATTTGTTAGACACTTTAGTCTGGGCCAGGGTCGTAAGTGGGTTCTTAACCCTCTTTTACATTGCGTTGCGAACTCAACTCCAGCTCCATTTCACTCAGTCATGTGAAATGGAAGGATCCAAGGTGGGTAGCGAATGCATGACCTTTGGATAAGCTAATGTAGTTGCATCGTTCATCCTACCTCAACCAACTTGTTTTTCATAGCGGGGGAGAAAATTAAATTTCATCACCCCATATTTCGGAATAGTGACATTTTTCATCACAAATGTTACCCACCATTGACTCCACTTCGCCTACAATGTTGCGTGGGTGAGCAAATGCCACGTGTTGCAGAGCAGAGGAGTTGCGGCGGTGATTGAACCAACATTGATTGATCACGGTGGTGTGGAGTAGGATCCTTAATGGCTGAGAAAGAAGCTTTGATAGACAAGATTAGATTTGTCGAAATGGAAGCACATGTACTTGTTATGCGAATGGGTTGATTAAATCCGTCAGCATACATCTTTTTAGCTCAGCTCATGTATCATTAAGAGGGGATGGCAGTCGCCTCCTCCAATTACCCGCACTGGATCCAAGTTGAGCATTTGAGGAAATTGAACGAGCTACATTAAGCCAGTTGATGGTGGTAACCGAAGAGGAGGTAGAGGGCGATAAGCTATTTGGTTTCAACTTGGTAACGTGGATTGCACCAACCGCAGCTTCTAAAGCCTGAGATAACTGTAAACGAATCGGAAGGATGACAATGGTAACGCGGTAAGGTACATACTAGAAATTCTCCGTTGGTAATCAGGATTAATTGATACTTGGCTGCTCCCGAAGCTAAGTATAGATTCGGCAGCAGATACCCGTTGTAGGAATCTATGAATGAAGGTCAGCCAGTCAGATTGAATTAACAAGGATTGGATGAAGCTGTTGTACTCTGCCTCTTGTCGCTCCATCTCATTCAAACACGCAAGCTGAATTTGCGTAACTGGAGATCCTTGTCAGTGCAGTTTCGTTCGAGGCGGTGGTTTGTTTCAGCTCGTGCAATTTCCTTCAGTGTTCTCTAACGTAAGAAGCACCTGCTCCGCCAAAGCCTGAGCTTAGTTTTAAACAAGAGGGGTGACATGGAACATCCCCTTGCGTTTTGCAGGCCGAACAGATAAGGAAAGAAAAAATTTGAAAACACAATCCTGATGTGCTTTTCATGTTCCATGACTGGAATAACATTCTGATTCATGACATGGTCCCAGAGCTGGTGCTCTTCTGCATCAAGTTTGGATTGGCACGCAAACCGGAGCTGGCTCAGCTCATGGAGATGGAAAAGTAGCTCGTATGAAGGTGTCTGGTGGCTGTCATTGTTGACTGATCTAAAGGCTTGGTACCGCTCCATAATGAGCTGGTGCTAAGGTTCCAGGAGGTAAATTTGTCGAGAAAGTTGGGCAAAGCCGTGAGTGAGTGGCATTGGCTTGTGCTGGAACCGCTGTTTCCATAGGTAGCACCGGCAGTGCCAAGGGCAGATATAGACGCAGAAAAGTAAATAGCAACTTTCATGAAAGTGAAAGTGGAAAAGAATGAGCTTGTTGAGTAAATATTCGGAAAGACAGGTTTACAAGGAGGGTAAGGAAGAAGTGATCAAATAAATTCACGTGAATGCGTTGCATCGCATAAATATGAAAGGGAAAGAGCGAGAGTGACGGAAGTAGGAAGTTTTGATTGCATCTCATAAATCCTACGATATTTTAACTTAAAAAGGAATGCATGAGGGAGGGCGGCTTGGGGCCAAGGGAAATCTTGCCCTCTGCCTAACAGGTCCAATTATTAAGAATGGTGAGCGAAGGAGAGACAGTCAGAGGGGGAGGGAGTCAGAGGGAGTCAAGGAGATACATAGAGAGAAAGGATGAGCGAATAACCCTTAAGAAGGAGAAACAACAGAACAAGGCAAGGTGCAAAAAAGGCACGGCAAAGTTTTCACGTTTCTTGTAAACCTTCATATCTCTCAGTTCAAGTCAATGTCAAGGTGCCAAGAGGCTACCTGCACTACAGCACTGCCCTCTTTCTCACTCAGCCCTGAGCATGTGATGCAGGGAAATGGCAAAAAGATCCAAGGGGTGGGTTAATGGACGTGCAACCCTCGTCTTTGCCGTGCTGAGTCTTGTCGTACACTTTAAGCCTTGCATTGCACAGTGAATTCGCTGCTCTTCCTTTTCTTTCAGCGTATGATTAGAAAGCACACAATTGGGTCAGCGAAACAAGTTTATGATGATCGCATAAACGTGGTTGGATTTCTTCCCATAATGCCCCGACTGCGGTCGCTGATTGCCTTATAACCATACATTGATTGCATTGTACGTGTATGCAGTATGTCGATTACTTATGTACGTTTTTTCCGTGCGGACGTATCAGGAGAAATCAATGATGAGAGAAAAAATCCATTCCAAGACTCCATTTCGGTTCTCGCTGCGGTGGCTCTTTCTGAGACTTGGTCGAGCTAAATTCTTGTGCAAGTTTAACCAATTATGGATGATAATCGTTAAGAGGTATAATTTTAAAAGGCTTAACATCAAACCGTGTGACTAGGATGCCAAAAGCAATAATTTCCTTACACCACTGGTTTTTTATTGGCAAGTCAACGCGAACACAATAGGTATAGCGAGCTGTCTAGATCCTGTTCCGGTCCAGGGTAATATTTTGGTAGTACATAAGTTTACAGGGAGAGCGGAAGTGCAAGTCTTGTCTGTCTACGCTCTAATGATGTATTACAGTTGTGAAATTCGCAAGCTGTAATCAACAGACTTTACAGTTTCAAGCTTAAAAGCAACTTTTGTGGGGAAAAGTTATCTGCTAGTGGAGGAAAGAATCGGTGATTATGATGCTCGGTGGAAGCATTAATTAAAGATGAAAAGTTGTTGAAATCCTTTAAAGTAAAAGTGGATCTAGTTGAAAGGTATGTAAATATGATTGAGTGCGACGGGTTTTTGAACTCAGCACAAGTTGAAGGAGGGGTCGGAAATGATGTGCGTGATTATCAGTCTGTTTGTCGGTAGAACTAGCTGGCCTAGGGGGTTTCAGACGAGAGTGAAATTAGCTGAATTTCAAGTTTTCGCCGTAAAATCATCCCAATTCCTGTTCTTGGAAAGTTTTCGATAGTGCACGAGTCAATCAATCTTTTTGCTCTTCCTTATGTGCTTACGAGCTGTTGTGGTTGATCAGACATTTCGTATTGCCTTACCACGGGGTAGACTTGAGAGAGGGAAATAAGGAGGTCGACAAGTTTCTCTTTCTTTTCCACGTGTTCCTTCAAGTTTGAGGAAATTTTTGCTGCATGCAATCCTCTAGATGGCTTCCAAATGTCAAGGTTGTCAAATATTCAGCGAAAGTTACGATCGCTGCACAAGCCGCTTCCCTTTGACTGATAGTGTTCAATTAGCAAACGACCAATGAGGATTAGTACAAAGCGATGCGGCTATGAGAACATTCGTGCTACGATACAAAACGAGAATGGGACGCACACGTGCTGGTTCTTAGATTCAAACGGATTTGCCAAAGCTCGGAAGGATATTTATCGAACTCCAAAATTACTCCCGTGACTGCAATTTGGTCTTGGAGCCATTGTGATGACCAAAACAGAGCAACTTGGAAATGCTGCAGCGAACTAAATATGACCGTGGACTGTTGTACAAAGAAAAAGAATGAACTGTTTGATTGTAATTCCTTTTTCCCACTTATCAGGCCCTTTTAGCACTCTGCATCACCACATTCTGTGTGGTGAGTCGGGCAGAACCACCATTGAATATCGGCTTGGGCGATTTATCGTTTCATGGCGATGGGGGTGACGTGGGCGGATATGCTGGTGCTGCTCCATCAGCGGAATATGGAGCTCCTTCCGGAGGCTATGGCGGTGGATCAGACTTCGGTGAAATTGGAGGGCCAGCGCCAGATATTATTTCCAAGCCTATCAAAGGTGTGAAATATGCTGGACCTATTGTTTACACGAATGAAATGCCACCCATCATCCATTTCCCTCCTCCACCTAAGCCGAAAAAGGTACGAATTCAAAATTGCATATTGTGATGAGAAACACTGCATGGTGTATTCATTTCATCTTCCTATGGTTTTATTAATTTTGGGCCAAGGTATTGTTCCTGACTAATCACCTCCACCTTTTGTTTTAAAGGGAGGCTATGGCAAAGGCGGCAAAGGCGGCAAAGGAGGAAATAAGGGACCGATCAAATACGTCCCCCTTCCACATCATGACCTTCCCGTGCTCATTTACCAGGTGGGTTGAATTCAAATTATGCGAAATGGAGCTTTCGCACTGTTTCAAAAAATAGTTTTGACCGACACAATTTCAAAAACTGATTTCAGAGCGACATCAAGCCTCCAATTCACGTAGTGCACCCTCCAGAGGGAGCAGATTACAGCTCAGCACAACCTGCTTATGGAGCTCCAATTGGCGGATCGAAAGGAAATGACTTTTCGGGCTCGTCGCTAGACTTTTCAAGCTCTTCCAAGGGAGAGTATTCAGCGCCCTCTTCAGAATACGGTGCCCCAAGTTTTGAATTCTCAGTTCCCTCATCATCCTACGGTGTTCAATCAGGCCCATCATCAGCTTACGGCCCCCCATCCGCTCCTTCTGCGTCTTACGGCGCTCCATCTGCTTCTTACAACACGCCATCTGCTTCATACGGCGCGCCTGCCGCTTCCTATGATGCTCCAGCCGCTTCTTATGGAGCTCCGTCTGCTTCTTACAACGCTCCTTCAGCTCCATCTGCCTCCTATGGAGTTCCTTCGGCTCCATCTGCGTCCTACGGCGCTCCGTCCGGGCAAGCTTCCTCGTATGGAGCTCCTGCAGGTCCATCGGCTTCTTATGGAGTGCCCTCTGCATCATCCAAGGGCTTTGGCTCACCTTCCAGCGACTACGGCGTTAGTGTGTCTTACGGCGTGCCCAACTCTGATTATGGCGTGCCTTCAGCTCCATCTCAGGAATACGGTCCACCCAAAGGCTCACTGAAAGCATCTTCAGAGTACGGCGCCCCAGCCCTGTCGTCATTCGAGTTCGGAGCTGCCAAGGCCTCATCGAAGGGCGTACCTTCCGTGTTGACTCAAGAGTACGGACCGCCTAAAGGAGACTATGGGGCCCCTGCCCTCTCCAGTGTAAGTTACGGAGTCCCTCAAGCCGAATACGGGCCGCCGAAGGGCGATTTCGGTGCCTCTGCAATCTCCAGTGCGAGCTATGGACCCCCCGTAGCTGAGTACGGACCCCCGAAGGCTCAGCAGTATCCACACATCATTTACACCGGCCACCCACCCGTAAGTGCTTGACTGAGAGATACAAGGGTGACGCGTTGATTGAATTCGTGCATAGTTGTGGTTATCGAAAATGCATAAAGTGTAAATTGGCTCTCACTGACTTTGATTTCAGATCCACATTTTCCAGCAACCACCGATTTACATGTCTGCACCTAAAGCTTCTTCTTCTCATGGGCCAGCACCCCATAAGTCTTTGATCGCAAAATCTAAAGGAAAGTCACACTTCAGTGGAGCCAAATACTCCTCTTCAAAGGGTAAAATAATCCCAAGGAAAATTGACGTCGTGCAAAACCTACAAACATGTGAGAGTTTCACAGCTCAACTTTTCCTTTTGCACACAGGTGAATACGGACCCCCATCAAAAGGCTCGAAGGGAGACGGGCATGGACACGGACATGGAGATCATGGGAGCGGCGGCGGTGGCGGATATTTCTCCAAAGGTTTCGCGAGCTCATTCAAGTCCTTCTCTTTGCCAAAAGCCTCGTTCAGCTTCACGTTCCCTAAGTTCATGTATGGAAACGGAGGAAGTGGTTCTAAGTCTTCTGGCAAGTACGAGAACTCCGGCAAGGGTGGATACGGTGGCTCTTCAAAATCTAAATATTCCGGCTCATCCAAATCGTCAAATTATATTCCGGCTCCGAAAGGATTCGCAAAACCCCCCATCATCATTTACCAAGGAGCAAAGCCAGCCGTACATGTGTTTGAGGCTCCTAAAGGAATTTCCGGCGGTTATTCAGAGCAATCCATCGTCTCTGCTCCCGCCCCAGCAATCGTCCATAGTCATCCCGTAGCTCCACTTGAAATGCAGTCTGAATATTCTCATACACATGCTCATGTAGCTGGAACCGGTTCTCCTGGAAATCCGCATGCTTCGTCCGTCGACTTGACTTATGGAGTTGCACGAGTTTCCTCAGACGGTACAAAAAAAGAATAATTGTTATTACATCTCCATCAGCTCCTCTCCGCCTCGGCCATGACCTGTAGCCTCAGCATTCCGGTCATTTTCACCAATCACAATAATTTGTAAACCAACTACCATTTCTCCTCTCACCTCCAAAGTCATCTCTGTCAATAGCCGTGCCCGACATTCTTTTAGCTTGTCTGCCTGCCTGTGTCCATCCTCTCGCCCCTCCGTCACCCACAGTTATTTCTATGCAATTGTGTAATTCAACTTGATTAACTCACTCTATAGCCGTGCAATACGTGGATACGAACGGACAGCAACGACAAGGAATGAGGGCCATCTGGCTCCAACCCTCTCAGCAGACAGTCAATCAACAGTCGTTATTCGTTCAACAGATGACAAATCAACAGCCTCTGCAGTTCCACCAAGTCATTTCAAGAAGCGATCTCTCCCAACCCATCATATCTAACATGCCTATATTTGCCACCGGTCAGCCGAAACTATTTGTCCCTCAAAATCTTCCAGCACAACCCAAGCGCGACACAGTATCGCACAACCTCGCTAACAGCAATCCTTCCTCTTTAAAGAACATGCCCACTTCCATCCAATCTATCCTCATGCAGCAAGCCGCTTCTTCACGGAGTGGCGAACCTGCCGCAGATTCACCTCCCGCTAAATCTAATGAACAAATCTACTTTGACACTGCTTCTTTTCTTCGCAAACGGACGTCAGCAGAGGAAGAGGTCGTGTCAGGAGCAGAGGAACAAGACGCCGTTACCACGACAACGGCCAAACCTGAGTCGGAAACTGCGTCGTCAGTAGATAAGAATTAATTACATGAATGCCATACCTCCCCCAATACTAGTTTAAATTTTTTACGGTCAAGCTCGCTGGGCCGCGATGAGCTGTCGATACATTTATACTTGAGTCGACTTCGCATCAGCCCACATTGCCATAAGTCAGGGTCAATAATCCCGGTACACTTGAACTTCTTTGCCTTGCTTCCCTTTCATTCTTCGCGCATTGACCTCATCGTGCTACTGATTTGCGTTTTTTTGCTGCAAGAAATGTTAAAACAATACTTCTTTCGCTTCACTTTCCTTGATGCATCCTCTCGACTGCTTACTGATTTCCGGTACGGGAGACATGCACGACCAGCTTATGTTGTGAGGGGAACTTGAAATCTTCCTCTTTAACTTATTGTGGTAAATAATGTGACGTTTTCATTTCATTTTACTTAATCTACCTCTTCTCCACATGCACTGTCCACATCAAGGGTTTCTGGGTCAAAGAACAATGAACTTGGAACTCGGCTTTTCTCGCTGCACCGACCTTCCTCTTCTCTTCCTGTATCTTTCCGTAGGGTAAAGTAAAAGTTTTCCTGCAACTTTTTCTTCGTCGTCAAGAGAGTAGGCACACACTCATGAGTGCATATGGTCTTGAATAGCGTAATCGACTATTCAAAGGACGTTGCGGTATAGCAGTAGGGCAATTCTTCGAGAGTCCGCAAACTGCTTCACAGCCCAGTTTGGCTTCCTAAGACTTACGTGTTCCCTAGTTGAGGCAAACATGCGTTGTTTTTATAATGCTCATGTATTCTTATATTTTTACGGAAAGTTTTAATTTATCAATTCCACTTGAATAAACTTTATTTAACGATAGTTAAATACTACAATTTCGTACCCTCCTGTTCAGCTGACTGCTCTTCTTTATGGCAAGCGCTAAAATGTCCATTCATTTTTCCATCCAGCCCGCTTTTATCCATGCTTACAACTTTTGATTAGTACTTGGAGCCAGAATGGACAAACCTCCGCCGAAATGCACAATGGTCTTGTCTAGCACCGGTTGCTTACTTTCGTTGCCTCTGACACTGCGAAATTGTTAATCTGAGCTTAGGCTTTAAGTTGACCATAACCCGCTGAAGACTGATGAGAGCATGGTACACTTGTAGGAGAAGGACGTGATCGTTCTGGTGTTAAAAATAACGTGCGAAAGGCAATCTCAACTTTGGAGTGGTCGTTTCAGGCGTTGCTACTTCTCACTAGGTTTACTAATTTCAGAATAAAATCTCATAAACACATGGGAACTTCAAGATGGTCGTTGCTGGGAACCACGGCTCTTTGCATCAGATTGCCTTACGGATATTTGTGAAGAAAATATACGATAATGATAATTAGGAACACATACTCTCATCATAAACATAGTTTCAAAGTTTCATGGGCTCATAAAAAGTGCTGCAGATTTGCTGTCCATCGTGCCTACATGATTTGGACGCTTATCTCCCATCTTAATGGTACACTAAAGGATAAACGATTTCACCAAGCAGCTCAATCTTAACATCATATCGATGCTATTCTCAGCAAAACTCCCACTTGCTGTTTAGCCAGTTCGTGCCAACTGAAACCAGAAACGTGGTAACCGCTGAGTAGATCAAATGCCTCTGCTTACCATCTTGAAATTGGCTATAAGCGGTTATTGCTGCTCTTAATTTTCTTTGAATTCGAACTACTAACTAAAGTTGGTAAGCTAGTAGACGTCCAGTAACGAATGATTACGGATAAAACCCTCTCAAACTTACATGGCATAAGAAGAATAAGAGAATAATTACGGAATCACTAATTGCACGAAATGCCATCGGCTCGAAAACGAAAGGTGTTCTTTGAACTGTTTAAGGCATCATACGCCTAAGCACCTTCCTTACAAATTGATATTTCTGTTGTGCTTCAAAAGAATATCTACTAGATCATTTGCAAACAATGGACGTATCCCTATGAGAAACATGGTGGCAGAAGAAAGGATGATTTTCACAGTGACTTTCACACCTGAGTTGCGGCGACGTGCCGGGTGGGGTAGACGTAATTACGAGCGGATGGAAAATTATCCCTATGAGAAACATGGTGGCAGAAGAAAGGATGATTTTCACAGTGACTTTCACACCTGAGTTGCGGCGACGTGCCGGGTGGGGTAGACGTAATTACGAGCGGATGGAAAGTGCATATTTGAGGGAGTTGTGAGAAGCATATTTTCCGTGTTGACACAGGAGAGGTTGAGAATTGCATAGTGGGAAAACTTTCTTATGAAACGTACTTGACATTGACACAGGGCTTAACGGCGGTTGGAAAGGTGAATATAGCTAGAGACGACAGGAAGGGTTTTTCTCAATCTCAGAACGGAAGTGCTAGCCTCAATCCTGGGAGCAGGCTGGTGGGGAAAACAATAAAAGAAAAATTGAATTTCATCCCTTGTCGGACTGAAAAGCTTGGTATTTGAATTCTGACCTTTGTGAAGAACAGCCGTCTTGCTCAGCTCTGCACCTGTTTCAATTGTAAGACTTTGTGATTTGGAAAAAGGTGGGTAGCTTGTGGAACACTCGTGTGCTACACATGTTCGATGTGTACAACCAGGAAATAAACAAGAACATACCACAGTGTGTCCACATTCTAAGGAAACGGAAAAGCTTTTAGTGGAAGCTAATCGACTCTCAGAACAGGCCATTCATCATAGGAGTTATTGCTGGAACCGGTTCACGTCCAGCAATCTGTGCTCCTTATGTGCGCGAATATTAAATTGGGCTGGGAATCGGAAATTTAGCGAGCGACCAAGGCCACGGTTTACATTGTACAGTGCGAACAAGAGTAATTAGTGATTTCAAAGGTGCAATCAAGAAATAATTGAATTTCCGTACATGAAATTCCACCTCTCGGACTCCAGGAGAGGAGGAAATTGGTGAAATCTTCACGTTCATATCCTGGTTAAGTGCATTTCTATTTCTGGCTTCCGGCCCCGTTGGAATTATCCCGGCCGGGCTTGCCCAACTCGCCAATACGAGCAAGCGCTCCTTGGAATGAACAACTGGTAAACTCGTCCAGCGTGCTTCATCATTTTCTTCACGTATACTTTCATGCCTTCCCAAGAACACGACTAGCACCTGACCGTTGTACCATGCGCTGCACATGCATTATAAGTGAAAAGCTCGTCAGGACATTTTGATACTGCTCCTTTCCCTACTTGTGTTTCAGCACTCTCGTTTTATTTTTCTCCCTCTTGTTCTAGCCAACTGAACCGCACCAAGTTGGTCATCATGGAGCTGAAAACCTATCAGCTGATGTTGGCGATATTCATACCCTTTGTAGTGATAGTTTCAGTGCCTGGCGTGTCCTCGCAACCGTTTTTGAACTCCTTGGCAGTTCTGTTTCGATCCAGGCCTCCATGGCCGACAACGTTTCCATCTTCAAAATTTACCGGCTTTCCAAACTTTCTTACTGGTCAGCACTCCCCTGCACCGTCTGCAACTCCATTTAACCCATCTGCAGCCACGTATTCAGGAATGGTGGGACCTCATCATGGGATTCTCGTAGCTCAGCCACTCACATCCGGAACTCAAGATCAAGTAAAAGATTTGACAACATCAGCCTCGGTCGCCACGGAAACAAAAAATAATTTGGAGGGCTTGAGTTATCCCCACGGTTCCTTTGTGCAAACGAGTGTATCGACTGCGGGCCAACAAGGAGCTGTGCAGCTAAACTCGCTCCCGGTCATATCCACCCCCGTGCCAATGCACGCTCCACCATTGGCAATGTACCCCGGCGCTAATCAGTTGATGAACATCCGAACGGAGGGACAGCCTGGTGGAGGATCCAGCCACAGTAGTTCGTCTTCTACGGAAACCGGGAGCAAATCCGGGCCGAAAACCTTGTCTGATCTGCCTAACCTTGTAACATCGCCGTCGAGCATTAACGGAAACGTAGTGTTCCCCATGGAGCCACCAACGGCCTTGTCGAATCCATTCTTTGGAATGCTGTATGATCACAACATGAAGCCAGTTAAGTATCCTCATCAAGTGGGACAACACCGACCCAAGAAACACAAGGGAAGAAAGTACAAACCCGGATTTCGGCTCAATCCATGGAACCCTTTCCCAACCCACATGATTTTCAACCACTTGCACCACGGAAATAGAGAGAACTTAGTTCCAAACAGCTCCAATGAGAAAGAAGTCGTTCATGAAAACAATAGCGAGCAGCAACGACTGAGAAAGCAGAAGAAACTCAAGGATTTCCGTCCCTCTCCACAAATAAGTTCGTTCCTGGAAACAACCGTGATTAGCGACTACAATACTCATACGCAAGCAAACAATGCAGCGCATCCAGTTTCGTACATGCGACCAGCCAGCTCCACCGAAGACAAAGACAAGTACACAAGCTTTGAGGCCACAGATGTGAAAACAGCTCCTAAATTTGAGTCAGGATTCAGACCCATTTCAGGTGACCAGTACGCTGCAAATTATGGAACCACGGCCACAAGACCGTACTACACGAACAGCCAGACGCAGTACTTCAACCCGTGGAGCATCCCCTATGATTCCGCTCACCAGCCAAGAAATGAAAGCTCAATTGAAACATCCCAAGGAAGTAGCCGGGATGAAAGGAAAATCGCCTCTGTGCACATTGCACCTGAAACGGACAAAGCGTCCGAGGGCACAGAGGAAGAACTAACTACTTCCGAAGAGGAGTACAATCCACTCATGTTCTTTAAAAATCGTGGGAAAATTCAACCGCAGAGTCAGTCGAAGAAAGAGAAAACTACCCGACACAGTTTCTCCTCCAAAGCCAAGTACCATCACGGAGTGCCCGCAACAGTTTCCTCAACAACTGCTTCTTCCGAGCTGGTGGAGGAGTGGCTTCCGCCGGGTATTAGAATCGAGAAGAAATCAGACGGGAAACAGAAAAAGTTTCACAACTACGACAAGAAAATAACACAGGTTAGGTACCCGAACAATCACGTTCCTAAAGGACTGATCCGACTCCCGGACAAATGTGACAAGTTTAAAAAATACGGCTTCTGTCCTGTTACTCGGCAATATCCCTTGTAAGTTCCTGCCTTAAGGGTCTTTTCGCACACTGAGCAGTATTGCAATGGGCTGTGTGTAAATCTCTCTTGACAACTTATAGCCCACATCCGTGACAGTCATGCGGTATATTAATTTTGCGAATCAACTGTTACAGGGAAGCCGCAGAGAGGATTGCATCCAGATGTTCTGCCCTGCTTTCACATTTGATAGCGCCGTTACCAAAAGTAGATGTGCAGTACGAAGTTGGAAGTGCTGATACAAGCAACAGCTCAAGCTCCACAAGTAGAAGCTGGACCTGGCAAACGTTTGAGGGGAAGCCTGTTTGCGACACGGATGAAATCACCACCGTTCCCGGCTGGGCCAAGAACGAGAACGGTGACTGGATGATTATACTTCAAGTGAGTGCATTTGCTCTAATGCTTTATACCCATAATAGAAATGATTATAGGCGTTTTATTTCCGTACTTCAACGCATGGTAATGAAACTGCCTCCGCAACCAGTTTCAACACATGTATTCCTTCAGTACAGACGAATGCAGCAAAGCGTAGCGCAATAGCTACACAACGTGCCTCTTCATTACAAACTCGCACTGGTGTTAAGCCTTATTGATTCCGGTAGACAAGACCATCGTTAACCTTGGTTGCAACGGCATGTTCATCACAGCCGGAAGACAATGCTGTAGATTTGCCCAGCCACGGGCTTATGTGGTGGAGGAACTCAAGNGGAGGAACTCAAGCTTGCAAACGTGATACAAACGACCTGTCGTAAGAGCGAAAGTGAACTCGCCCTCTTCCGGGGCAATTGAATTATAGCAGTGGCACTATTTCAAACGCTCTTTCAGTCCTGTATTTCTTTCAATTCAATCTTTCCTTCCCATCGTCACGTGTGCGGTTTACATCCTCTTCCTCAGTCCACCTAAGCGGTTTCAACCACACTGCAGGGCTCGTTTTTCCAAAGGAGGCAACAGACCGTTGTCGTGTCTTACACCTTAAGAATACAGTACCCCACTCTCATTAAGACTCCTCCTAACTCCTGCTATGTCTTCGCTCATATGACGCTGCCGAATTCCCATCCCACCACCATAGTTTGTATCGCTTTCAAACAAGGGTCAGTGCGCAGGCAGGAGTTGCAGTGGACGCTGCGCTGGTTGCACTTGCCATTGACCACGGCTGTAATCGATGGCATTGGCAGTGCAAAATAGGAGTGACGCTGCTTAAGCGTGAGGAAACTCGTAAAAGCAGGTCAGCAGGCCGATCTCACATGCAAGTCTTATGCTCACTCTCACTTACCGTTGCTGTACTGTCTACTGTCAACCAGGTTGTCAGTGGAGAAGGAGGGCTTATAATTATCATTGTTGTAGTCCTTTCCTTCTTGATTGTTTGATTGAGGTTCAATTTACCTCGCAGTTACGTAACACAAACGTGATAACCTGTACATGTCAACCTGGTATCACAAATTGCACGAGCTCGCATTCATGAGCCGTTTGATTACACTGTAGACTCACTGTATGCTCATGCTCAAGGGACAATTTTCACCACGATCAAATCAATGCTCCTTTCATTTTCCAGACAAAATTATGGCAACAGAAAGCACACATCAGTCTCTGTTCACCCGTTGCTAGGAGTTGCGAAGGGAGCTCCTGCCCGAAAAAAACTACTGTAT
Organism: Sminthurides bifidus; assembly: GCA_009872375.1. Lineage (NCBI taxonomy): Eukaryota > Metazoa > Arthropoda > Collembola > Symphypleona > Sminthurididae > Sminthurides > Sminthurides bifidus. The sequence goes on from VRMD01000097.1 coordinate 22,729, forward strand.
TCGGTCACCAAAACTTAAACCCGAAATTACTCAAAGATCATCAGACCGGAGCTGAATCTTTGCAAGAGACAAAATGCGTGCAGCGATTTACAGCGCAAAGACTCGCTGTATTCGATCCTGAAAATTATGACCGCTGCCCAGTTGTCCGATCCGTTTTTCTCCCATCTGCTTGTGTGTGCTTGTCTAAGGCTTTGCTGAAAAACAGCACTGATGAGAACAGGTCCGCTGCCAATTACCCTATTCGGCAACCTCTTTTTGCATCTTTGAACGAGGAAATTCTAGACGAGTTCGACGAATCTCGCGAGGATGTCAAAGCAAGCATCATGGAAGAGCTGTCTCTGCCACATCGATCCCAAGAAAGTCTGGGAGAGGAGGATCCCACCCCCGCAGTTACCCCGTTACCCATCACCAAGTTACCTAGGTTTCGGGTCATTCGGAGGAAGAAGTCGCGCTTAGAGGAGACGAAGGAGGCTCCGAGACCGGTGTATCAAAAGAACCAAAATGCCACGTACATGATCATTTCTGAAACCTATTCTACTAACGAAGCATCCCCCGAACTACCACCAGAGGGCGACATGACTGCGCTAGAGAGTTCTAACGATAATAACGACGCAGATCAACGCTCGACGTTGGGTGATTTCAATTTCGATCTTGACAACGAGACCGAAGAAATGTTCAAAAATACACCCACCATTATCACTAGCGTGAAAGTAAACAGGCATTGACAGGAAGGCAAAATTGGAATTAAAACTGTTGAATTCCAGTGCAACTTCACTTCTAGTTCCTGTATGGACAACGATGTTACGATACAGTATTATGTAATTATGGCGTGTTTATCTTCCTGCCCCTTGCAGTTGCTTTTTAAAGTATTTATAAGCTTTGTTTTAAGATTAAATTATATCTTTTTATATTATAAGGAGGTTTAATTTATTTTTTGTTTGTATTGTTATTGTTATCACTTGCCATCGGGATCACTGCATGCGTGGCCGATGCTTCAAAAACGTTATTGCAAGTCCCAAGTGTCCTTGAAAGAAAATATTCCTGTCTCTGCAGACATGCAACGGTTTGCTCGTTAATTTAATTGCGCTATGAGCACTTCCTCACGCAATGTGTTAATTTGACTCATTATTACTACGAAATTTTCGTTACCGCCTTAAAAAAAACGTTAATGGTACGGTATTACTATTAGACAGGGTGCTCAGACGTTCCACTGCGTCACCTTGTTAAAGTAGAATTAAAGTAGAAATTCCTCAGCAACGAAGACCACCACTAATGAGATCACTAAAGACTAAAGATAGCAACAGTAGCACAATTCCAGCGCCTTACTTTATCTCCTATTTCTCGAAACAAATCTTTACGCAAGACTGATACTGCGAACTTTGTAGTTGAAACTTGACATGATGACGTTACCATGTTAACGTATATTGATTTTATTTTTGCGAACACAGAAAAAGTTTTGTCGCAGCAGCAATATCTTACCTGTCTCTCCGTTTTTGCTCCCATAGTACAGTGTTGATGTTGTACACTTTGTAGTAGTTAGTTGAAGAGTATTTAACGATGTTCAATAACAATTAAATTCCCTTTTTGATAATAAAAACCGTTACAAAAAGTCCACCTCCACAACTGTATTTTACATATTAGATGGGCTTTCATGCCTAGAAGTCTCTAATTATAAGAAGATGAAGATTGTTTTTGCAAACTAGCTAGTAATGAAAAAAATCATGTGTTTCTGTCATTCAAGATGATATTGAAAGAAAATTTGCTGGAAGTAGAAGTTTCTCTTCAGTGCAAATGTAACTGCAATAGGGTTGTATGCAGAACCTTGCTTATGTGTCTTATATATTTGGTGTGTTTATGTGAGTTGCAAAGAAGGAAGAAGTACTTTTCCTTTCAACAAAGTGTACGCCGTTTAATGATTTCCTGGTATTGTTCTTTGAGAAATGCATTGTTGTAGCATTCATAATTACACTCCTAAGACACTTGCTATTCTTCGCCTTAAAGATCAAATGCTGTTTACTTTTATCAATACGGAATTTGTGGCATTAGGAAATGCAACGTGAATGGTTAAATGGTAAACTTTGGTATAGAAGACCAATTCAAGAGGTTTATTACGAGGACGATGATAAATTTTTAGGTAGGAATTTACAACGAAACCGCATGAAAATGAAAGGGAAGGTTTCAGAAAAGTTTGAAAAAGCAAGAATAGAAAGATTTGTACAATTTTATCTTTTAGCCGTAATAATATCCTGGGTAACCGTAACCATGTCCGTAGCCATAGAAACCGCCGTAGGGATATCCAAATCCGTGTCCATATCCATAGTAACCTCCGTAGTATGGGTAGCCTCCATAAAATCCGCCGTAGTAAGAATTAGCGGTTTGCAAATCACCGGTTTTGCCATCAGCAGCAGTGGCAGGGGCTTGAGCTGAACCGGGACTTTGAGGGGCTGCGAAGGAGACAGCAACAAGGGCAGCGAACAGAGCGAGGGCCTAGAAGAACAATATTATCTGGCTTTATCGTTATGAAACGGTGAACTAGTGGAAGAAGGTAAAAATCACTGACAGTGGCAAATAAACAATACCCACGTCAACTTATCAAAACAAAACTGAACTTACGAAAAGTTTGGCCATTTTGGATTTTTGCGTAGAACTTGCGATTTTCGTTGCTTTGTTAGAAAATGATTTCAGGACAACGTCTGAAAAGTTTGTGATGCTGCTGTTGCAGTTTTACCAGCTTTTATATTTCAGGTGCCGGATGACGACATTGAGGCACTTGAATGATCACAGTATTAAGTCTTTCCTTCTTTACCCACTCTTAATTAAAAGTGTACTTGGTAACTGGGAACTGATCAGCGTGATGGCGCGCTCCGCCCTTAAGTTTCGTAATGCATGAGCACCAGATTAATTTGATAACGCTAACTTTTGACTTCGCATGCGGCATAAGAGCACTTAAATGAGGAAATTTGAGTTGTTGTTATTGCTCTCGCTACATCCATGGCAACTAACGTTGGATGTGGCACTTGATTCATTATTCCCAACGGATCTTGCTCGCGGTAGGTCAGAGTGTTTCCAATAACCTCGCTCATTTCTTACTTGCGTGATGAGGATGCCGTTTTGTATCAAGATGATCGTGTGAATGTCACTAGAAACAAGGAGACAAAAAAATTATAAGTATTTAAATAATTTTGTAGGATGGGAATGGGTGGTACAACACGTGGTGGTATGGTTTTGCTTCACGAGTGCTGCTACGACTCGTACATCTGAAATCACATTATGTCAACAAATACCGCGTGGTTTTTGTTGTTGAAGAGCAACTTTAAATTATACAAAATCAAAGTTGAGACTTTTTTCTTTCCTAACACAATGATTCACAACCATGTCACCATTTAATTCAGTTAAAGACCTTTCAAGATTGACAGAATTTACGATTATGGAATTCTTGTGACACTGTATAAATGATTAGCAGTCTATTCAACGGATTGCCCGTCAAATACAAAAAAATCTGCAACATGCTTTCCTTATGCTATGAAGAACGGTCCACAACTAATTGCCTTTAGAAACCATCACTGGTTTACACTCAAGAATCAGAGAACTTCCAAGATGTGCGTATGTTTGACTAAGCAAAAATCCAACAACGTTTCTGGAGCCGAAACCGCCATGCGGAAGTGCTGGAGAACATGAGTACACGTGCACGCACATCTTTTTCGTCCTCATGGTTAGTTACATAGGGTTGGAAAAGTGAAAGCGGAAAGGGAAAGTCTAGCGGGTATTGTCAATTGTTATAAGGTGCACATTGTTAGAGGTTACGACAAAGGTTTCCTGTGCGATCTGGAACAAGTGGAAAATCAGTCAAAGTTTGGCTCTCTCAGGAAACAGGTCTTCTGGGTTCTGGTAGAAGCTAGATTTTCGGAGCACAGATTCGCAAATTTTTGAAACTTAAGTTTCAGTAGTTGCAGCTGAAGGCTTCTTAGGTTACTAGTGGTTGTCACAAACCTCTGGGATTGCCATGCAACATTAGTGAATTGAAAAATTAATAACGAAGTACAAAAAAAATAAAATGTGGACAGTATTTACTTGTGCGGTTTTTCTAACCGCTGTGGTGTTCAAGCCGATCAGTTCCGAGGAGGCTGGAAGCGGCACCGATGGAAATTTCGCTGCAAATCATGCAGAAAGAAGAAGTATATCACCTTACAGAAGTGTAGCTGATTCAATCAAGTTAAACTGTAAGTAACCTGTGGTCTGATTTCTTACCTGGCTATGCATATTGAAACTGTTGCATGCATGTAAGACTATAAGGATCAGTAAATGAGCACTGTTTTTAAAATGTTGATTACGATTTCCAGCAACCAGTTCGCTAAGAGTGAATAAGGAGCATGAATGAAGTGGTTCCTTCCATCTTAACTGCAAAGGAGTTAGAATTCTTTGATGAAGCTCTTCTAAAAGGTAAGCCGGAGCTTAGAGATAAGGGAATGGCCGAGCCGCACATTTTGTAAAAAATAATTACGCTGGTCTACAGAAAAGTATCGCCAGAAACTTAAGAAATTGCAATATGCTGCAGCCAAGAAGCAACCAGCTATGGCTGCTGCAACTGCACTTCCCTCAGCCCCAGTAGCTAAATCAGTGGTCCCAGTTTCTGAAGCCATTTCCTCCTTGAAACTGAGGCAAGATACCAATAAGCAATAAAAAGTATCGTCAGAAACTTAAGAAATTGCAATATGCTGCAGCCAAGAAGCAACCAGCTATGGCTGCTGCAACTGCACTTCCCTCAGCCCCAGTAGCTAAATCAGTGGTCCCAGTTTCTGAAGCTATTTCCTCCTTGAAACTGAGGCAAGATACCAATAAGCAATCTGCTGTGGACATGCCAAACATTGATCCTGTGCAACAAATCTCGTAAGTTTGTACCGATTTAAGTTTGAAAAAAGGAGGACGAAGAATAAATGCATGAGATAAATTACTTGGAAACATAGCACTACCTCTGGAAACCAAGCTTCCGGAAAGCAGAACGAGACGGCAGGCACAAAAGAAGCGGAAGAAGGCAATGGCACTCGAGGTAAGAAATCGTTCTGAAAACATTAATAAGGTAGCACTAGAATACAGTATTAAGTTTGGGCAATAATATTTTATGATCTTACTTGCATTTTGTAGGTCCTAGATGGTCAGTGAAAACTTCGGACGGTACGTGCAGTGAAAAAGCATGTCACTATTGTAAGTAAAGTTCATTGGTTCCTACTCTATCCTAACTGTTGATTGCATTGCAGATACAGAATTTCGTCGAGACTCTCGATCCCACAATGCAAAACACAAGAAAAAGCATAGACCAGGTAATCCTAACTATGACTACGATCAATCAACCATGCCAATGTAACAGCCGGATCCTTGTAGACACTCATCTACCGGAAGGTGGGGCAAGGAAAAATGGGGACGACAAAAGCGCCAAAAAAAGCTATGAGATCTTCTAGAGCGATGGGTTCTGCCAAGGCAATGGGGTCTGCTTTGGCCAAGAAATAGGCCAAGGGGCAGCACCAATGAGATAATTGCGCTCAATGGGTTTTTTGTTGCCATTTAGCGGCATTACATGAAGTATTTTAATTTATAATATGAATCTTGAACAGATTGTCTACCAGGAGTCGGCGGTGGGGTTGGACCGAGGCCGAGACCACCGAGGCCACCACACCGAGGTATTTGTTGCTTAAACTAATTTAATGGTGTTGCTTTGATGTTGGAGCTCTTGCGCTACGGTTGTGATGCAGCTAGTAGTACGGTTATTATGAATCGTGCTATGTATCGCAGATTGCATCGTTAGGCCACCGAGGCCGCCAAAGGATTGCCTTCCCGGAAAAGGACCAAGACCTACAAGATACCCACATGTCAAACCCGGTGGCGCTGGACCAGCACCTAATGGTAAGTTAGGATGATGAACTGAAATTTCAAATTTAATTCAATCTAGACGTTCCTTTGCGCTTTTTATTGTCCTAAACAAACGCCCTGAGTAGAACAAACCTGACCAGTTTAAATAACTTAACTGTTGCTGTGATGGCTAGGCTGCATTCCACTTAAGCCCGGACGTCCTGGAAGACGCCCTGGAGGACGCCCTGGAAGACGTCCTGGTGGTCGCCCTGGTGGTCGGCCAGGAAAAGGTCGCCCAGGAAAAGGTCGCCCAGGAAAAGGTCGGCCAGGAAAAGGTCGTCCAGGAAAAGGTCGCCCAGGAAAAGGTCGCCCAGGAAAAGGTGGTCCGGGGAAAGGCTACCCGGGAAGGGGTCGCCCCGGAACACATTCTCAGCATGGAGGTAAAATACCGTTAGGCGCAGACTGCCCACCACGTAAGGTGAAACCTACAAGGCGGCCTAAACGTCCAGGTATTACAAATTGGAAACGAAGCTTAAGTTGCATACTGAGACAGGCATCGCCTCGTGTAAAAGCATTCTTTCTTGCCTTAAAATCGTACGCCTGACTTTTTATCATTAGACTGCCCACCCGGAACTGGAAGTCGATCAGGTGGTTCGGCTAGATCAGGGGGTTACGAGGAAGGAAGTGCAAGAAGTGCCGGTTATGGAAAGGCAAGAAGCGCGGGTTACGGAAACGCAAGGAGTGCCGGCTACGGAAACGCAAGAAGTGCTGGTTATGGCAATGCACGAAGTGCCGGTTACGGAAACGCAAGAAGCGCCGGTTATGGAAACGCACGATCAGCGGGTTACGAAAATGCTAGAGCAGGTTATGAGAGGATGAGTGGTCGTAAGTAGTGCAGTTACCAGGTGCTTTGCAGCACTCAAAACCAAAATCTGATTTACCAAAGTTGACCGCCCAACAATGTTTTTTTATGATTAAGCGACTGTATTTAATTGGTAGGTTCTGATGCAGGCAAATTTGATGGAAAAAGAGGTAAATAAAAATGCCATTTTTGTATTGGCACAAAGAAATGACCAGAATTAAATTGGCACCTTTCAACTCATATACTTTAATTTTATAATGTCATAGAAGCTGGATACATCCAACTAGGTGCATCTTCGGAAAATTCCGCTGCGCTTCTTTTAGGTGAGTCCATTTTCCCAAGCTTCGATCTATCCGATCGTCAGTCACCATCCGTGTGCTTTCCCTCGCAGAATGCGTGCATGATTTACACTGTAGCTTGAATCGCTATACTTGCAAAGCTTTGTCAATTTCCAATTCGCTTCTTCTTACGAAATAACCATAAGATTTCGCACCTTCCATTACTTTGCCGAGCTGGGTTAAATTATGTGAGGAATAAGCCTTTCGATACTACAGTCATAGTGACTGGTCTTAAGTAACTCCAGTTATAGTGCTTGTCGAGACTCATTTTGACTGATATTTCTGTAAATGTGATAAGAATGATTACTTTTAGCGGCAGACTACTTGCCTCCGGTAGAAGCGTCTGGACGAGTAACTCGATCAATATTGCATGCGCCGAGAGACTCGGAGATGGACCAATTATGCCACGGTATAAACCTTTCAGGTCAGCATCTTCTCCAGGTTTTAACCAGGCATTCGAGGCCTTTAATACGGTTTTAAAAACGCTGAAGCCAAGAGAATACAGCTTAGTACACTTCTTTTCATGACGGTAAATACTCTTGTTCGTAGACCATACTTCCTATAAGCGACTTCAGCGTTCCATCGAAAAGCAAAGCAAGGAATCACAGAAGAGGTCTGTTGGCAAAGAGAGAGAACGAATGTAAGAAAGACCAAAACGGACATCCCCTTTTCAAAATTCCCGATGGCCAAAACAACAACAGCACTCTGGACAAGGGTGCCGAAGGTAACGGAGAGGAGATCGGGCCTGATGAGCCCATCAGTGCTCAATCTTATCGACAAGTTTGCCAAGTTGATAAGAACGAGGAAAGGAAACGCAAATGCGAGTACTTTAAAGTAAGGCCTTATGAGCCACCCCCGCCTGTGAGCCTCAGAGCTGAAAGCATACTTATCACAGAAAATTTACTCGAGCCAGAAGTGAATCTTGACGAGAAAAACTACATGGACACCATTCAAACGGTGGAAATTCAAAACCGCATGTTGGCAATAGAAACGATTAAAAATGCCGTTTGGGAACCGCAATACACATTGGATGACATGGAGCCGAAAAATGGTTTTCATTTGCTCAATACAACCAAACGGATATTTGGGAAAATTTGTCCTCCGCAAGTGGTATCAACCAAGATGCTCAATGCAGCTTTCAATGCCTTTCGTATGCTTCATAACATAACCAATCCAAAAAGGACTTCGTTCATTAGTGATAGCGAGTACGGCTGGATTGAAAATGTGCTCCAAGATTGCTTTACGAACGTTCATGTGCCGAATTACAAGATGGATCCCTGCAACGAAGAGGTTTGTCCTCATCCTACCAGCATTTGCAATTATGTAAAATATCTTCTCATTGGACGATGCATCCTAGTCTTAACGATATTGCTGCAATCAGGTGCTGAAGGCCAATCGATCAGTCCTCTGCCTTGGATACATGGAAATACAGGGACGGAATCGCTCAACCGCCTGTTATCAAACCAACGTTGAGATGATGGACCCGGTGCTGGACGTTGTTTGGCTCATGTTTGAGTCTGTAAAAGCATCATGCTTTAACTACTTCCAAGGAAATACGCGATTATTTCACCGTTATGCAGCTGCTATCATGGATCTTTACAGTAGGCCCATGAAGCTGAGATGGCAAGTTTGGAAACATATTCTTTTGACTACATCCGGCAGAGCAGTCCTGATGTGATTCATTGAAAAAGCCTTGATCTTGAAATCGATTATGTCCACTGTCTGATACTTGTCTCCTATTTTCTTAGGGCACTGCAAAGGGAAGAAAAGGAGTTTTGGCATCGCGTCCTCGGACCTGGAACCGATCTGGGTCTACGGAATATTGATAAGTGTGCACATTTCTTACTGAAAAGCTCGAAGTTTGATTTTAGAACACCTCGCTTCTTCCACACTAACTCTGTTCGTCTCAGTCATGTAAGCTTGTTTCTGTTGCTTCTATTACAAATGCGACGGTCTCGAATGAATTAATATTTATGAAAACATTGCGTTTTTTGCTTTGCAGACTAAAACAGAATTTCTAGAGCCTACGCAGGCATCTACAATGTGAGTACCGTAGACATTTAAATTGCAGGCCAGAAAGACATTGACTTAGTACGCGTATACCAAAGGAAATGGACGCAGAAGAACACTACCACAGTTGATTTGTTATATTTGCTTCTATGCACTGCATTTGATTTATATAAAAAATGCTACTCTTTTCGCTTTCAACGGCGATTGGAGGATTTGAAATGAACACAAAAGTGCCTTATCAAGTAAAATATCCATCACTCTTTGTTAACTTCACAACGCGTCCATTCAAGCCATAGAAATCAAAACATATATACAACAACGCGATTCTAAAACCGATATCACCTGCTTAAAAGTCCTAAGAATACTGAATTGCTAAAAAGAATGACATTATTACATTTGCTTCCAGCACAGACAATCACAAAAAAGTGAATGTAACTATGACATTAAGTTAGATTATGTTAAACTTTTCACTATATCTCGCTCACATGAGAAAAGGCTGACAGTCCAACCTCATTATACATGGCTCTCGTTACAACTAGCTTCGAAAAGTCAGGCGACTTGGCTAACTTGCAGCCACCTTCCCACGCAGCGCAGATGGGACTGTAAAAACCAAATAGATTCCTTTTTAAGGGCCTGAATAGGTATATTCAGAAGTGTAACATTAATTTCAAAGCTCTTACTCTTCGGGCAAAGAAATCTTAACATCAAATATCGTCGGCGTTCGACATCGGATTTCATTGTACAGCCGGTCCTTGAACCCCGGAAATTTTGCGTTTCCACCACTCAACACGATATTTTTGTAAAAGTGAGATTGCATTGGGAATGGAAATGAACTGATGACGGAGTCTATAGCTTCTGGTAATCCTTGCTGATTAATTCCAACATCAGAAGGATGAAATAATAGCTCAGGAACTGAGAATCTTTCATTGCCCATTCGCAATATCTGTTATACGAGACAGCATTTTCGTCAAAATGAAACTGTTAGATCTTGCCAACTGTCTGCTGTTTTCATTAACGAAAACACAAATTACCTGCTCATTTCCTTGGTGCTTCCCGGTTTCAGATTCTGGCTTTACATACCCTCTCTTGATGTTCGTGTAATCCGGAAGGACATAGTCTCTCACAATTGTATTATCTGGGAGCTTTTTTCTGGCGATTTTCATGTCGCCATAAAAATCAGTGGATACAAAACAAAGATCCTCCTTCACTTGATTCATGAGGTAAGTTTCTTCAAGGACATGAAGCTGCCTACATTCAAGGTTAAATGCTGTCATGCTATCAACATTTGTTTTTGGTTGGAAAAGAAATTAACTGCTTTTATACGTTACCTGTACGAGATTATTTCCTTCAGGTGATTGGTAAGAGCTTTCCCGCCGACATTTATTCTTCGAACACAATTATCTACCCGCTTGCCATTAACAAAGGGGACGATATGAGTAAAACTATAACCAGAGTCTACCACGAGTGTGCAAACGCAGTCAGGAGTATCCGTTGCATGCTTGTAATCCACTAAATGAGCACCTGCATAACAAATACATCTTTCATTCAAAATAATTTAGAGAACGTAATCAGATTTGGGAATAGGACATGCGCAGATTGGGAGTAGTACATACTTGTTGTTCTGCAAACCCCCCTGAATTCATATTCTTCAAACATGAATTCGCACATAGCTTCTTGCACATGGCGAAAGTTGAACTGAGGCTCGGTCACTACAATGTTGTGCTCTGACGGATTCAAATTCAAGCATTCAGGACTAAGTGCATAGTCCCAAATCGTCTTTTGCAAGTCCGGATTTACCATATATCCCTGTTTGCAAATATGCAGATCTTTAAAAGAACTATCAAGTTAGTATGTTACGGAATGAACTACTTCGTGCTCCATACTCTTAAAATTAAGCAAACCTTCTGAAACGGTAATACGAAAAACAATCCGGTGGTGTCTCGGCACTCATCAATTTGGCTGGATACAAACGGGCGCCGTCTCTCATTCTTTGTTTTAGAAATCCAGTTTGGAATTATTCTGAAATTTAAAATCGTTAAATCAGATTCTAATACACTAGCAACCTGAATGACGTAGAAAATCTTGTATTTCGAAGTGTATCTATTACTTCTTACCTAGGTTGCTTTTCAGTTGATAAACCAACTTTCATAGAGTATCCCCCGTTATCAAGTACCAATACCGGTAATGAAGCAATGTCTATTTTTGAGCTAGGAGCCATGGTGCTGCAGTTTATTCGAAAATTAACGTGGTTGCAATTCTAAATATAGTCCCCCTAAACTTTTAAAACATGCAATTTAAGAAACTTGAAAGATCAAATTCGTTCATCGAAATTAAGGAAGGACACTTTCCTTAAAACCGTGTACTATTTTTTACTAATGTGAGGGGGGGGGGGTGTACGCCGAACATTCAAAAATGTGAATACCCGCCTTATTCCACAAGTTCATCTTGGCTATTAGATAGAGAGAGAATTATTCTCTCTCTACTCGGTAATCTTCTCTCAAGAAGAAATGCCAAGGGGAAGACTTTAAATTTTGAAATTGAAAATAATAAATTAACAGAGGAGATCTGCATTGACAGAGACGTTATTGCGTCCCACGTATTGTAGTTTGCAATGGAATTTTCGAAAGCCCTGCTCCCATTCTGATCGTAAAAATGAATTGAGGACGTCGAGGAATATTAGATGGCAAAATAATTCTTAGAAATAATCAATGGTACACGTTGTGCTGAACACGAATGTTTACACAGGAAAACTTGATCGTCATAATCAAAGTTTAATTAATACTATTATACACATCAAGGCGACATACACTGCTTTGGGAAATAACTCTACAGGAATTAAGCCTTTCAGTCGGTAGTTCGCCCGACTAGCACCGACGAGATGCTCCGTGCGGCAATTCTTATAGGATGAACATTTAGAAATGCTATTTGCTCTGTGCTTCAAAGTTGAGGGACTCATTTTGCATTTCTTTCAAAAGACGTGCTTCACTTTCTGCCTTATATTCCTTAATAAAGTTTCTGATTGCAATTTGATCAGGTGCATTTTCGGGAGGCATCATTTCTCGCTTCTTCTGAATCACCCAATCTTCAAACCAAGACGCTTGGTTGTACACATAAAAAGTTGCCACGGGAAATGAGACATAAAGGGCCAACTTAAATATTTCCAGCTGATAGTTCCCCATGCCTGGAACCAATCAAAATTTAAGCGGCGGGTCTCTTTTCCTCGAAAGTGTAAAATACTTTAATAGCACATTTAAAGCATTTTTGGCAATCATCATACCTGCACTGTAATACTCAATGCAGTCGGACTTCAGTTGATGCTTCAATTTGCTCTCACCTGCAATCCAACATCCTAGAAATGAATTAAATACCTTAACGAATCGATAACACAAGAAAGGTTATCAATCAACGAGATACCAGTGGCTTACGACAAAATTTTGGACCCACGGTTAATCTATTTACGCTGGTATTTAATTGATTTAATTGAAGCCCGTCACAAATTACAGTTTCTTGTTGCTGCAAATTCGTTCGGTTGATCGAATGTTGGTTGCATTGCATAACACAAATGAAGATGTACCCTATAAATCCTTGCTTAGCGCTATAAAACATATGGCTATATGCTATGGGCCTAGTAAGTTGCGCGGCAATCATGATACTTGGCGGTTATTCTTTCGGCAATGTGATACCGGATCGTGGTTCGTTTTAACTTGGATTTTACTAATGTGAACTCGTAACGACATAGCGCTGAAAGACTATTTTGTCAATTTGATTTGCCATTTCTGATCTTTAACTAACTGGGTTTCACTGACCACTTTTGATCCAAAGTTTTTACGGCATTTGTGTAACATGGTAGTGACAACTTACGTCTAAAACGAAACTAGTATATTTTGAAGGAGCGAACTGCAACAATTAAAAACTCATCTCAGCTCCCATTTGCATATACACCATCAACGGCATCAGGAGTACTACTGTTCACGTCCACTTATTTTGCTTACTTCCTTATTAGGAGAAGATGGGAACAACCGAACGGTTCGAGATTGACCTGTCGGCACTATCGCCGTCGACTGGAGTTATATTAGAATTTAGAGATTTGCAGAGGAAGATACGGCCTTTGTTGATTCTCACGCAACGGGAAGCCGAGTCAGAGTTGGAGCGTAAAATCCAAGATCGTAATGTGTCAGATGATGTCATCACAGAAGACCTGGTAAACCAGGCCAAGGTAAGAGACAAAGAGAATGGTTTGCGGAAGACCGTACATTTGAACTATTATCTGGAACTAAAATATAGAGATTGAGCTTACTTAGCGGTTAATTTGATTACTTGTAGCATTTACTGTTACGGCTGGAGGCACGATTGCCGGAGTTAACCTCTTCCTTCAAGTACAAATATGCACAAATTAAAGAACAACTGGAGAGCCTTGAAACAGACGAAAATGCTGAGCTCGGGTATTCCGTAGCTAGTTTGGAAATTTTAGATAAAGTAAGTATGCTTTTACCTCGACCAATGTATCTTATGTATAGTCTATAACGATTGTCAAGGCAAGTTCCGTTCTGTTCCAGCTGAATGACCTTTCACTTGCGTTGCGCGGCATTGTGGATCAGAAAAATTCTTTTATTCAGGCCAATGTGCAAGAAATTCGGGAGGAATTAAAATTACTGTGGAAAGAATGTATGCTGAAAGAAAGAGAAGGCGACTTCCCTGAGTTTCATTCTGTTGAATACACAAATCCCGTTTTAACTGAACACAAGACCCAATTAGTTAAATGGAAAACCTATTATAAGAAAAACCAAGCTCTATTCCGACAGGTCAGTAAAAAGTATCCGTCTACACAGCATGAGCTGATTTTACAAAGAAGAGACTCATTCATTTTTATGTGACATGTCAACTTCGATTTTGGTGCATTTCCAAGGTGGAAAAACGAGAAAAACTTTGGCAAAAAATGAAGGAACTGGAAGCTTTCAACCATGATCCTAACCGATTTATTAACAGGTATCGCTTGTTTACCATTCATTTTCAATTGCTTAAGTCATAAGTGCCCGTTATCTTCGTATTAAAGTAAAAAAAGTTCATGCAGTTATGTTTAATAGGGGTGGGGCTCTGTTGAAAACTCAGAAAGAAATGCAACAAGTGTCAGCAGCATTGCCAAAGTGTGAGGAGAAATTGAAAGCTCTAGCACTGGATTTCGAGCGTGAAAATGGGAAGAAAGTATACATTCAAGGTAAAGAAATATCGGATCTAATAAGCAGCGATTGGGCTGCCTATAAGGAAGGCATGAAACAAGGAACTGGTATCTCAAGGCGAACGCTCAGACCTCAAGCAATGGTACAATTTAGTTTTATTTTCAAAATTATTATCATAAGCTTGCTTGTTCGCGTAGAGCTAATGCAAAGTTCGTGCCGCCAGGTTTCTCGTCATGAAAATGATAAAACGCCAGCATCTCACGACTACCTCAAGCGACCTCAAAAGCGGCCAATTTACAGCTCCAATCCAAGTTTACCCATCAAGAAGGGAAAGATCAATGATAACGATACAGAAAATTCTTAGTATCGTTCCTCATCGGAGAAATTCTGATGTGCTTTCAACAAATTCATAGTTGCTCAATCTACGTGTAATATTGTTTCATAACTAAGTCGCAGCAACATTCTGTGGAGTCGCATGAAATGTCCAATATTTTATCCATGATTGTCGTTCAACGAAGGTTTCAGCAATCTATTACTCAGTGACAATGAAGGAGCTTACTATGGGCTCAAATCTTTTGCTTATTGGTAGTTCTATTTCTTATCTTTAACTTTCTCTGCGACCCATTATGCACCATTACTGATCGGTCGTCGTGCTGAATCCCCTTAGTTTCTCGCAAGTCAATAGTGTCTTCCTAATGATTATGACCTCTCTGGCCGTGGCTCCCCGTAGTCATATTTTATGTAAAAACGTGTTACCAAGAAATATATGTAGAACTGTCTGTGTACTTATTTACGTTAAAGCTGCGGCCAGCCATAATAGAATTCCTCGAATAAATACGTCTGAGTCAGCTTCAAATATTTATTCGTATTTAAGGTATCTGATTGTGAACTTAACAGCTGTCTTCTTCATCCGTCAACTCCTCAATACCATCGTCTTCTAGTTTGAGTTTATCAACTCCGGACAGCACTTCCAAGTACTGGGGGTTATTCATTACTTCAATGACGAAGTCTAATTGCTTCTTATTGTACTCGTCAATGATCTAAACCAAGAACAATGAAAGACCCCGAATAATTCGATTTCCTACCTAGTTTATAAAGCCTTATGCCAGATTCAAGAGTTGTTGCTTCCTTAGCTTCTTAAGCTACTATGTAAAAATAGTCACAAACTCAGACTTATAATCAATAAGCAGAACATTTTTACTTACCAAAGGTGAGCAAGCGGTGCACATGTCAAAAGCACTGAAGCTGGGCATCAACTGTTCACCTGATGACAAGTACCCTCGAATTGAATGTGGTGCTATGCCCAATGGGGCTTCGGAATTTTGGTGTAGCATCGACATCAGTAATTCCACTGCGTAAGCAGAGGCGATGTAAGATACTCCTGGCCGAGTAACTGTACACTGCTGATCCAATGTCCTGTCTCTACTGGACTAATTTCAAAAATAACACTATTAAAACAATGACTAACTAACTTAACATTCAGATCGCTTAACATGAATTTAATTACTAACATCTCCTGGTGCTACTACATCAGTACAGAAATAGCAGCCTAGTTTGTTCTTGGCATTCCCGTGTTGCATAACCACATACGAGTCAAAACCTAAGGCAGCATTTATCACAATCTAAAGAAAAACATCATTGTTATGGATAATTATAGCACCTTTACTCATAAATGAAACATAGCATTACATGAAAAATAAAATGAAACATAGTCTTACCTTGTCTTCTGCACATCCCATGACAGTTGGCAGCCATCTGGCTTCTCTTGTATCCATCAATAGAAAAATGACGTCACAGTCATTCACGCATTGTTTGATTGTCGCAAAATCTTTTTGAACCTGCGGCAACGTCGCAGGTGACACTGGATGGCCAGGCATGGGCACCATCAGTGTTTCACCGCTTGCGACGACACCAGGATAAATTCGTTTCAACGCTTCAGCAGCTGCTGTTGCTTTAGCTTTTCTTTGGATGCAATCTTCGAACGTGTACAAACTTTGCCTCACCGGATTTGAATAGCTGACATAAGAGTTGTCTATGAACTTAATATGACGAACCCCCCACCCCTGTAACATAAAATATTTAAAACAATTATGCCTAGGGGCTCCGGCCATGTTGGTAATTCAAGTAACAATTGATCACACACTAACCAATAGACATCTTGCTATGTTGCATCCTAGAGTCCCAGCGCCAAACAATAAGCACCTAGTTTTCTTTATCTTTTCAAGATCCAACGACGGGAAAATTCTCCATTTCATTAACTTCAAATTAAAGTCGATACTGGATTCACTCAAACTGCTTGGATCTAATGATGATTGCATATCGACTTCTTGGGGTTGCAGTTTTCCGTCTTGATTTCGTTCCCATCCTACAATTTTGGGATCGGTTAAGTAGTTGTCAGAAAACTATAAAATAAAACCATTATTGTCATTTACAGAGGCTTGTTTTTGCCGAAAGTTACTCAATAATGTGATTCATGAATGATTTTTGCTGAGTAAATGTACCTGAACGCGAAAGGTGTAAGGCTTCACACTGATCTTAGACCTCCACCTGCTTAGTCCAACCACTTCGACGATGTCATTATTTTTTAAACCATGTTTCGCAACAATAAAGACAGTGTAGTTTCGTATTGTCCATGATGGATGACCGTCGACAGATGACGTATCAATAAAAGCATAGCGCTTTTTAGAGCTTATTTCCCCATTCTCTAAAGACGTAAAAATAGGAGTTGAACTAGTGAAGTCAACAACAAAAAAACCAGAAGAAACAAGCTCGCTGTGGAGAGAAAATAGCGACTCGACGTCTGTATCCGTGAAAGGTGTCGTATTTGTTGCATCTTCGGGTACCAATTTGATTGACGAAAGAGCAGGGAAACCAAACCAATATTTGTACTTGTAATTCTTGAGATTCTACGGCAAAACAGCTCATGTAAAATGGCAGATATGTAAGTAAAACATTGCAATAATTCCAGTTTTAGCATGATAGAAGACTTACGCCGTAAACTAATACAAAAAAGGGAACCAAAAGCTGAGGATTTTTTTCTATTTCCTTTAGACCATCTGCTGAAGATAACAGATGAACCAATGCTTGACCCTCGGACTGTATCAGCTCATTCTTGTCAATATTTTTGAATTCTTCATTTGTATTAGTATTGATGATGCAACCACGGGTGTAGCAAGTGTCGCGCTCATTAGATGGCTGCCTAAAGATTGAAGCAGAGTTATAGCAATCATATAACCCTGGTTACTAACTGATTAACGAACTTTTGAAGACTTACGATCCGAATGAAGAGTAATCCACGGAAAAAAGGTTTGGAGCGACAGACTTCGTGAATTGACCCCAAAGTGGAATTTTAGCCCTTGTCAACTTAACTTCATCTAATACCAGGTCTGAAAACTTGTGCCAGAATCCTGATCCTATCATGGAACAGAACGGCACGGTACTTAAAGTCTGCTTATTAGCAGCGTCACCTCCTTGCTTAGCAGCCATACTGGAATGCAGAAATGTCAATGTCCCAAATTGAAACTTATGAGTTAAACTGTAATTAAATACTCAGAATCTGTAAAACTTTGTAACTTGCGCACATCTTTTATCGCCTTGAAAATGTGATACATCTGCGGGAAGCAATACGCAAAGCTTATTGACGTTTATCGCAGCGAATGTAACACAATTATCAAGATTTAATTGCTATCTGCCCACAAATGCTTTCAAGTGTGGCTACCTCGTGTTCCACAAATTATATTTCAAAAAACATGGAATTGCTCGCATAGGTTCTGAAAATTTCTATCGCTATTTTTTGCAAAACGTCAAACTTGGTTCATATTTACCGCTAAATACTACTTCTCTCTGCACTGCTTCATTGTGTCATTCAATGCAGAACGGCGTCGATGAAAAGTCAAACGTTGCTTTCCAAAAAATTGAAAACCGTCAATGTGTGTGAAAATTTCAGTCCTAATCATGAATTTTTAAGAGGAGAGTGAAGACTACTGAACAGCTTACTAACTACGCTACCATCCATCGTAATCATAAGAAACTGGACTGCGAAATAAGTGCATAGTTTGGTGTTCGTGACCAAGTATAAGGTCTGAAGTTTCCAATACGTTCTATTTACGCATAGACTAGCTTACATTTTGTAAATGAGCAAGCGCAAGCTACTAGTATACTTAAACGCTTGCATGAAGTCATTCAACTAAATGAGACCCAAGTTCTGAACCATCAGGAGATTCGAATGAAGGCAATTTATTAAGTAAAACGTGTTGTAGGTAACTATAGATACGTAGTGTTGTTGCGCAGCATGGAAGGACATTGCAATGGCTGAATCTCGATTTCGGAACATGAACGTAACTAATCAATTTTTGCTTTGCATGCATCAGAACTGACACGATTGGGCACACATTCATTGTAAGCTGGTGGAGGGTCATCGTACATTGGTGTGGTTGATGATTCTGCTTCTGGCATTACCTGTATTGTGGTTGCCTGGCTACGCGGAGCAGATGATCCTGGTTGTTCGTATAGTGCCATTAACTTTTGCTGTCTTTTACTGTTGCCTCCAGTTCCGCCATCGTCACTTCCACTTTTCTTCCCACCTTTGAATGACTTTCTCTTGGACTCGATGCCTTTTTCTATACAGAGGACAGTACAAATATCGGATTTGATGGCAAATTCGTTAGGCACTTTGAGAACGCAATTAGAATACTCTGTAAGTAAATGCATTATATTTACTCAAGGTGGTTATAATTGCCTTACCTCTAAATCTTCTTCGTCGGTTTTTAAATGAGCAGAAAGTTTTCATTACGAATTTCTCAATGTAGTCGCAAGTAAGGAAAGATATGAACATGATGACACCGAACTGCATAGGAAAGCATACAATATCAGGTGAAATTGTTGTGCACTTTAAACGAACCAACTGTATTCAGTCGCAGCTGGACTGAAACTCCCTTTCATGATCTAATGGCTTGAGATATAAAGACTTAAAGTCCGTAGCAATTAAAGACTTACCAATAAGCAAGGAAAGAATCCTAATCCAAGAAGGAATCCCATGGCTTCAATCAGCATTTTTATCCTGTTGGACAGCACTATTAATCCTGAACAAAAATTTTGTAAATATTAAATTCATTCTATATTGCAATGCAACTGTCTCTATGGTAAATGCTTTGCCAACGTAAGTTACCTTTGAGTTAAGACTCCTAAAAAATGCCAATCTCATAGTACACATCAAGCCTCGATTCGTAATGCTGTCATCGCATCCGTTCGGCTAATGAGATATGTATGTACGCAGGAAGGAAAGTTTTTCAATTCTTTCAGAAAATTTCACTAAATTTGAAATGCCCGCCTGGTACGGGTTACTATGGCAACCGCATTCCTTGCCCAGCATAAGCAACGGGAGAAAGTTGGAGATCGCATATCGTATTGCGGGAGCAGATCTTACATTGTGCTTTCACCTACGGGGATCTGCTCTTGTGCACCACCCACAACTTCTGCTGCTCAATCACTTAATTTACCTGCAGCTGCAGCCACTGGACTATGATATTCCTTTCGTGGATTCTACTCTCCCTTTCTGCATTCTTCTTTCCTTCATTCGTGGCCTAATGGCAAGTAAATAGACTGGAGCGTTAAGGTTTACGTTTTTCTTGAGATCATGAGTTGAATGAATGTCTAAATTATAAGGAATCCGCCTATAAGCAAATGCATTTTTTAACTTTTGCGAAGGAGCCAGCTGAGTAAGTCCTATGAAACTTTCTGGAGTTAATTTAAAGTTTTTACGTCAAAATACTGTCTGTAATTGCAGTGGTGATTGATGCTTAATCTACAAGCGCCAGCACTGAACGTTTATGCAACGCTTGATGAACATAGCAACATTATTAACATTTACGACCAAGTTCTGTATGTAGCTTGCCTGTACTGAGAGAGTAAGACAGCACCGCATTAAATCATTGATGACTGCGAACTGACATCTGACACCAGGATCCCAACTGTGCATATGCGGAAACTAGTTATACGATCCTGACCTAGAGCTAAAGGCCAACAAAATACGAGACCGCATTCATCTCGCATTTGCAACAGCTCTTGTACTCCTTTCACGATTACTTCGACTGGAACTCCAGCAATACTGTTGAAAATATGACATTTGATTGCGTTAGTTCAAAACGTTTAAAGCAGGCGCAATTTTTTCCCCCTTAGAGTAATTACAACATGCGTAAAAGGGAAAAAGCTAACCATTGTGCCACGGATCTTACTTGTAATGTAAGGCCTCGGATACCAATG
>VRMD01000098.1:0-43038 GCA_009872375.1 Sminthurides bifidus
ATCCAATATCTGGTAGCCCTTCCACCGCGCTCCACATCATTCAACCGCATTCAAATCAATCCTCCCGACGAAAAGACATCAAAGAAATGAAATTCAATCATTTCCACAACACATCCTTCACCCGTGTGCCAACCGATCATCTCCCCGCTCTCCTGTCCGCTCCTTTTCTCTTTAACCTGTTCGGGCTTAAGCGCCTTTCGCAGCTCTCTCTCCTCTCTCTCCCGTTTGCGTAAATCCCATCACGTCAGCGCCACAGCTCTCAATCCGTAATATAATCGATCAATTGCACCCACATCACGATTCCTCCGCTTGTCAACTGCGAGAAAGTGAAAGTGCTTGCTCGAAAAGAAGAAAATATCCGCCACCCACAGCGTAGACAAATTGACTCACCTCCGGCGAATCTCCGCCTCCGTACACGTTCCCGAGGATTGTGCAGTCACAGCAAATTATTCCATCCACTTGATTACGCTCATTGAGCGATTAGAAAAATTCGTCGGAATCTGCCATCAAGTCCCCTTTCCTTGGATTTCCCTTCGATTCAGCCAGCCTCATTCTCTCCCGTGGACAAAGATACAAGATTGAGACACGGGCGTAGCTACGGGATGGTTGTTGGAGCCGAAAATTCTGCCTCGTCGCTGTTTTCTCAAAGAGGAGCGGAGAGGGAACCAGCAGCCCGCATCCCCTCAATTTGAATGCATACTTGAGATCTGTGAGGCTCGTGATTCGCAACAAATTCAGCATGTAAATTGGTTTCATCAACCCTCACAACTTGATTGTCTGCAACACAGCTGAATCACCCTGTAAAGCCGAGTCTTTAAGAGAAACCGTGGGACAATCCCGCCCTGCACTCTCCTCCCTCACTGCAAATACGTGTGCTGGCAGACCTCTTTCTAGAAATTCGGTCCGCTTAATCCAGCGTATCATTCAAAAGCCACAGCCAGCATAACAAAACCGGCCCCTCTCTCCGAGCTCATCTTCCAAAGATTATGTACTGCTAGCTTATGCATATGAGCCCTCCTCGATACTCGTACAGTCGGTCACAGCTTTTCCTCACTGGAGTCTCTGCTGTCAGCTGCGCTCACAACGTTGTCAACAAGACGTGTCTCCCGACCCTTTTCTCCGAGAGCATGCCGAAAGACAGTCTTTAAAGCCAAGTCCCATAAATAACCATTACCCTCCCAAAAGTTGTTTCCCATTTCCGTGTGACTTGCTTCAGTCACTCATCTCAACTCATCTCGAGCTGGCATGGAGGCAGGCAGTCCTACTTGTCATTTCTCGTCAACTTCCCCGAGGAACTGCACTGCAGTCTCGCCACCGCCAAATCGGAGTGAAAAATCCCGTAAATATTGAATCTCGATAAGAGCACTCAACTCCTCAGCATCTTTAGTTCGGATCCGTTTATTATTATTTTGTTTTCCTGGGAAAAATCTCATCTTTTCCATCCTGTCTCCACCTCTGTCACTCCTTTCTCCCCTTCAAGCATGCTCCCTTCCCACATACCGGAGTCAAAGCCTGCCGAAAGAATCAGCATTATTGCTTCCGCTTCAGAAAAACAATAAACAGCAGTGGTTTCCTCCTGATTGTCCTTATCTTCTAATACGTTCGCCCTATTGTCTCTAACAGTAAGCTTGCTCCGCGCTTCCTATCCTCCACCTTTCCTCAAGCTTTCAGGGAATCCACTCGATTAGAAACAAAACCTTTGAAGGTTCCCACTTGGAAAAGTTTTCCTGAACAACTTTAAAATCCGAAGCAGTACCTTGCTCTTTCCATTGCCTGTTCACAGGGGGTTTTGACAAGTCAAATTTTTGGAACAAGCCCTTTTTGTTCCACTGTGGTTATGATGAAAGAGCTGAAGTGAGAGGTTTATAATCGACATCAACGCTCCCGTCGCACGACTTGCACCTCTCAACATCCTTGCGTCAGAATTTACACTCTCAGTAAGAAAACTCCAACTGTTTCTACACGTTTCTAATTAACTCGCCTTATCGCTAGGCAGTGGGCTGGGCCCCACGCTTCCGGTTCTCCTTTCCCCACTCAGCAATTGAATTAAGTTGAGCCTGGTTTTCTAATAATTGTCCTCGTCAATGCTTGAATTAAGCAACTATTGTGGACAAGCATGCGATGCCTTTTACAACTCCAAAGTGGACTTTTATGAGCCCTACTCTGGTATCTGATGAGAGCACCATGGCAGCCAACCACCACCCGCATGCTCTCATGTTATTCTTGCTCTTATTACCCTGATTCTAATTCCGGCGAATGCTTTTGTTGTCTTATCGTGCCCTGAGACCCGGTGTAAGTTTCCTAACTCCGTTTACCACTCACCTTTGATCTCCCCCGTCACAATCCTTCATTCACTCTTCTTGTGTAAAACTGCTCCTTCCCGGCCTTCTTTCTCTTCAGAAAATTCGTTCAAATCCCTCGGCTCACTTTTCCCTCAATAGTTCGCAACTTATTCCTTTTTGTCAGGCAACCGTTTGCAATTACAGTCCCTACAAAGGAACACCTGCAGAGGCAATCAGCCTCACTATCATGTTTCATCAAGCTCCCCATTTCAAGTTTCAGTTCCTAGGAATCCAGCGGGTTGCTCCACACCGTGTTTTCAATTTCTTCACTACTACAAGTCAATAAAAGGCCCATGTTATCATGTCATACCATGAAATGACTATTGAGCTCGGGATTCATTGTGCCATCCGTGCCTACATTCAGCCCTTGCCTGGTGTTTACAGTTCCTGGAGCTAACACTCGGGGAGCCCACGTGCGGACGGTGGAGCACGGCCAATATACTGCATGCTCGGGCCACGAGACGAAACATATGAGCGCTAGCCGGAAAGACTGCAACTTTCACCAAATTTCACGGCCCATGAGCAATAACTGTCTAGGCCAGCAGTATAGTGCAATTTCCCGACCAGTCCTTCTTTTTAATCAATTTCGCTAATCACCGTCCTCGAAAACTTTTTCTTTTCCTTGGCGCCATATCGCTCCATCTTTTTTCTCGCCGATTCTCCACCTCCGGTCCCAACAGCTATGCAACACCTACAAGAATCGCAAAGGGCTACTGGATGAATCACGCAATCCACCCGAGAACAAGTTTCGGCATGGAACAGCTGAACCGACAGTAACTCTGCTTTACAGCCCCTTTCATCATGACCTGCTGTGACCCTCCGGGCAAAAGTCTCTGTCCCTTCCTTTGTTTGTGGAGTAAGTTGCAAACAAATCAGTTCGTTTTATGCTTGAATAACCTCCTCGTACTCGCTTGCCCCCACCTACAAGAATCGCAAAGGGCTACTGGATGAATCACGCAATCCACCCGAGAACAAGTTTCGGCATGGAACAGCTGAACCGACAGTAACTCTGCTTTACAGGCCCTTTCATCATGACCTGCTGTGACCCTCCGGGCACAAGTCTCTGTCCCTTCCTTTGTTTGTGGAGCAAGTTGCTAACAAATCAGTTCGTTTTATGCTTGAATAACCTCCTCGTACTCGCTTGCCCCCTGCTGTTGCCCTGACTTTCCGAGTTGCTAAGCGCTAACCAATTTAGCATCCTGCATGACAAAAGCGAGATGTGGCGATGCTAATTAATTGCTTTAGCTTGGATTCTACAATGGAATATTTTATAAAATCGTCTCCTAGTTTAATTAAACTATTTCAATTAGTCGCAGTTTAAAAATCATGCTAATTTCAGCTGAAACGAGTTCCAAATTCCAATAGTGCCAGGAGCCAGAAAGGAGAAAACTTACTTGTTTATGGTACAGTCGTGCTCCTTTGACTTTCACTTGGGGAGGACTCAAGTCTTTCACACACTGCGCGCGAGCCAACAACTTTAACAGTGCAATCATTCACGTTGGCAGATCCAATCAACTTATTGACTAGGACGCGAAGAAAGTTTCACTATTATTACAATCTTTCCACTATTTCTCGCAAAAACGTAATGTGCGCTCACGTTTCCATCATAATTCCACAGCCTGGAGCGATGCGGAAAATGACGGGCAATTTTTTGCTACACCACCCTCCTTACAAAAGACTCGTGTGCTAGAACCGTGAGCCGGGTTCAGTCCACCATTTCATCTTAAATTCCACCTCACGCTTTGTTTTCAAACCCACGGCTGTCAATCAACCCTACGTAGACGACACACACACTTCAACTTTTCCCCTGTACTGTCCTCGAACCTGACGCGATGTTTCAAAGGAACGGGATCACCGCATCGCGTACACTTTTCTTCACCTGTCAACGTTTTGCGAACTTGTCGCCGCTTCCTGCGTCAGCTTGCACTTTGTATTCTCTCTAGCCTTTCCGCTGTCACTGTACGTGGTCATCATCACTGGGCGGGTATTCTGAACCAACTGACTACTCGTGCCGGCATTCCACCGCTGTTCTTTTCAAATCTCCGTCCCTTCCTTCTCATCTCTCACTTTTACCCGCTCCACCACTACTCCTCCAGTGCTCCGACCCTACTCCAAGCTCGCTCTCCCACCGTCTATCTCTGACTATGACTGGAAACTTTCTCTTGAAATCGATCGCCAGATCTTGGTAGAAATTAAACTCCAGCCTGACTGCCAACTCCCAAACATACACACACACATGCGAGAGCTGTACACACAGATCTGCTCCAGCTTCCGCTTCTTCCCTCCGCATCCTCTGAATCTTGAACAAAAAGCATGCGCCCTCAAACATCTCGTCGTCCCTTCATGTGCTTTCTCTCGACTTATGCTTACTGCCCTTACTGCACTCTTTGCTCAATCTTCCCGCATCACGTCAGCCGACCCATTCCTCTTAAACCATTCACCACCAATAAGTGCACATACACTTAACCGATACTTTCACCCACGCTTTCTCCACTTGCGTCCCATCTATTCTCAAACAATCCTGTCTTTGTGTTTTTTCCCACTATCCCAGCCTTCCAAGAGCTTTCACACTTTGGATTCTGACCTCCTCTATAAGCTTCTGTAGTGGCCGAGTTGTGTACTACCAGTTGTTACTTTACCAGCTACAAATTCCTGGAAATTCCCCTCCGTTTACCACGCACCTTCCATCCAGCACAATGAGACAAGGGTGAGGAACACTGGTTCAAATTGCACCAGCATAACGGTAACAAGTTGTTAACTGGAACATATCTGGACCATGAACCAAGGAGCCTCCAGGCACTCGTCACGTAATGACTATTTCGTCTATCTCCTGACCTGGTTTCAGTTCCGCGGGCACTCGTTTTAAACAATGGAACAGATTTATGTGCCCCAGTACCATACAGACCGTACTTATGAGCTCGCACGTTCTTCAACTAGCACTCTCAGATCTTCCACACCTCCTTCACTCCACCACATCCACTGTTACTTGAGCTAATCAATGTTGGGAACTGTTACACCCTTCCCTGGGAGCTGATATTTTCCCCATTAATTAAACATACCCTGCTGCTATTACAGGCTTGAGGTTCGAAGACGCTTAAACTCCGTCTTGTGCCACACGCTTTGGTTTATTCATCCCAGCCACCACTCCGCCACGTTCAGCATAAGAAGCAACGATCGTTTCATAAACGCAGTTTCTCTTTCATCCGCCCTCCATCTCGCCTCCTGACTTCTTCGCCTTAAACTTTCTCTAACTGAAATCTCAGCCGTTTTCACATCTATACTATCTTCCCTCACTTTCTCCATCCGACGTCAACTCAGGCCGAGAATATCATCCGAAAATACCATCTGGAAGACTTTCACCTCCACACCAGTCTCTCATCCACCGACAACTTCAAGTCCATTCAAACGGCACGAAATCAAATACCATGCTAGTACAGTATTAACAATTCCGCTTTGAAACCCCAATAATTCTTTTCTCTCCAGCTCTGACGTGATCCCAAAATTTACGCTCTGTACACATGTCTTCAATCCGCAGCTTACCTCCTGCACGCTTACGGTGACTCTGTCTTTATATTTCGTCACTTTCGATTTCTTCAACCGACTTGCATCTTCAGGAGCCACCATGACAACGTTCTCCTTATCTCACGAAACGTATTTCACATGAGGGCCATGGTCCTTCAGTTTTCAGTCAATAAAGTAGGCAGTTTGGAACTTGAAAACAGTACTGCGGCGAAATTGATTGACTCGCAGTTGGTTTAATGGCAGGCAGATGCTTTGGAGGAACCAGAGGAGGTGGCAACTTCACCTCTCATCCGGCATTTGTCCAGCCTTTTCTCAAATACTTGACCCACGACCCGCTCGTCTGTAAGATGCTCTGGAAATTTGTTAAAGTCACGCTCGTCCTCGTACTAGAAAAAGGGGTGGCTACAGGCCCATAAGGAGTGTTTAAGAGCTTTTATAATTTAGAGTGTACAGGGGGCATTTTTATTACAGCATCATATCATCTACACACCTACTTTTTTCCAGCCTAATGTCTGAATATGCTCTCTCCCTTTTGTTACTTGCCATGTACCCCATTAAGCCACCAATTCCGCGAGTGGCTATGTTTACTTTTACGTTCTCTTTCCGGCCACTACTTTCTCCATTCCCACCGTCATAATAGCTTTCGTTTTCTTCCAACTTGTGCAAACGTTGTTCCGCCTAGTTTCCTGGTTCACTACATTTCGCTGGCCTCGTATCCCAGATTCGCTCTGTTGACTTTTCCCACTTGCACGAGCTCAACTTCCCTTGCGTGAAAGTGACCTGCAGCGTGTAATATGGTGAAAATTCCTGCAAATTTCCCTACACCTACTTGTTATTTCTCTCAGCCTATAACATGCATGATGAAACCCAATAAAGTTTCGCAACAGCGGCAGAGATTCAGCCCCACGATGCTGTACTGTAAGTTTAGGAATGCAAGCAACTTCCGGTTTTAATAACCCTGGCGTAAGTCCGGAAAGAAAATTACTAAATTATAAAAATTATTACAAGATACTATAAACTATACCAGTGGCCTCATTGAGTGCAGGCATTCTGCATGGGATCATCCAATCACCACCTTAAGTCCGGAAGGAAACAATCCACACAAGGTCATGCTGCTTACACATACAATTCACGTTTGATCCTGGTTTTGTTCTTTTGCGAGCTCAACGATCATACTCCTTTCCTGGTTCGAAACCATAAAGTGCCTTAGTTAACTATTTATGAATTCGTTATGAACCGGTTGGGGCTAGCAGTGTCCATCTGAAGTGGTAACTCAAACCAGTTAAAGCCTACGTATGCAATGGGGCAATACACATGGGCCATTCTCGCATTCACCTCTGGAACAGAAATGTGCTGCTCGCATGTACTTTATTACTTGCACGGAACTACGCCCCGAGAGCGCATAATTTCCTGTATGCTTTCTCCACACCATCCGCAGTTATCTATGTTGTGCTCCTTTCGGTTGGTTTGCTGCCGTCGCTTGAATGGTTCCTCCTTATCGTGAAATGTATGGAGATGTGCGAGCTGGTGGGAAAAATTCATATGCAATCTCAGCTATGATTTCATCCATTTTGAATTTCGGCTTATTTGCATAAATACTCTCCGACCACCCATCACACTCTCATTTCCCTCCCCCATTCCCTTTGTCCTTTCATTTAGGAGAAATTGATTCCGGAGCATGCACGCGTCTTACGATTGTCTTGCTCAACTCCAGAGATGCTCTCGCTTCTTGTCCTGTCAACGTTTTTATCCCGCCGTGGTGGTGTTCCACAGCACCACGGTGCGTGGCCGGCAATCCATAGCCCGCCTCCAGCAGAGAGGGGATTCCCTCCAGGGGAAATAATGGATGAGATTCTTTACTGCCGTTTCAAACTTTGAATAAAGTGCCGCCATTAGAATTCATGACAGTCGTCGTCTCCCCTCACGGTTCTTGAAACGGAGCTATTTCACCTTCTCAGCCGTTACTTCCCTCGCCCGCCCCCATATTTACCACCTTTTTCCAATCCGTGTTTCGACTTGCGGAGCGATTTTTTAACATGACGTTCACTTTCCCCAACCAAAACAATGTTTACCTCATCACCAGAGTCGACACCGTTAACTTTCCCATCACCTTCCAACGCCTCATACTCTGGCAGCACAGCACCTGCAAGTTTAGCCATTCCATATTTTCGCCACAAACTATAACTGCCTCCATCCCCACCGTCGCTTTCTCAACATGTAGCGGTAATTTAAGGCCGATAATTTCGTTCGCGGAGCGGATGTCACGCTGACTCCAATTCACTCCTCTGATACTTTCTCTTCCAGTTTCTCCAGCCCGAGTCTCCTCTCTAGACACTGATGATCGCGTCGCCCCGTGCTCATCAATGCCACCGCTTGAGGCATGGGACTTTCATGGAGCTGTAAACGTTTCTCCGAGACAGCTACAACGTGTCTACAAAAACATCTGCGGGAGTTTGCTCTTGATTGAATTTTCTTGAAAACGCCGCCATGAGTCGACAAGTGCTATGAGTTTAACTAAGTTAATTGAACGTCAGAAGGATAAATCATTTGGAGAAGACTCCTCCAAAGAGGACAGAGTCACAGGAAGGCTAAGGGGAGTAGCGCGAATTTGACTGGAGTGGATGAAGCGAAAATGTCTTCTTTACAGAGTAAGTGATTCCAATTTATGTAAATACACTCGACAGAGTCACCCTTATCGCCTTTCGCAGACTGCTACATTTCTGCACAATTCCCATCACCGGCAGATAACTACTTGTTTCACCTGTCCTACGGCAAAACTCCGAGATAAGCCCACGGCCTTAAGCAACTTTCCCAGCGCATTGTCTTCAGCCCTCCAATGTACTTGACAGTATCATCACGCTCGTATCCTTCCGAGAGGCTGGTTCCTTGGATTTTTCTCAACTATTTAAATGACAAACCAAGTCTGTGAGAAAAGGAAGCTGTCCCGTCATCCAGCAATTTCCATCCTTTATCCCATCCTTCCTTATCATTACGCCAGGCATCAATCACGCACTTCCACTCAACCGTTCCACATGAACCTTAAGTTTCCACAAAATATCACTGCCAGTGAAAATTCCGCCGTGCCCTACATTCCACCCTCCAAACACCGCCTAGTCACTGTACCTTTGCCACCACTAAACCTTGATTCCATTCTCGGAATCTCCATTCTCCCCTCTCATTGTTAGGCGGAAATACTTTTTCCTCAAGTTTCCCACAATATGCACACCGATGGCCGACGATCTGACGCTCGACCGAGTTTATGCATTATATGAATGTTGATGATATCGGGGTGAAGGGGGATTGGACAATTTCCTTGCCTTCAAAAATGAGCCTGTTTTCGCCTCCATCTCCATGCATGTGCAAACAAACGGCCTTTGAAATTGACCGAGATGGTGGTCAAACTGCTGACTTTTTACAATGACAATCTCCCAGAATAAAATCCTCGCTTCCTGATCCACTCAGAAATTTCCTCCGTGCCACGAGGATGTGTGCGAATTCACTTGAGCAGAATTGTGCGAAATCAGCATGTTCGCCAAAGTTTTAGCCTTATTGATTGCAGGGATGGGTGGAGTGGAGAGTTGCCATCGTTGAAAAATTACCTTTCATCACAATCCTCACAGAGTGACACTTGCGCCTTTCCTTAAATTAATTGTTGTTTATAAGATTTATCTACAAATGCACTTTTGCCTCCTTGTAACACTTGCTAACAAGACAACAGCTGCGGGCCTTTCCATCATGTTCACCTACACCGCGTCCCGCTTTCTCTCCTGCGCCCTTCATTTAAAGTCCCGACATGGCAGAAAAACCCAGTCAGTCAGTGATTGCAATCACGCCATGACGCAAGAAAGTAGGCAAGATTTGTGACTTGCTCTGATTTCATGTCCGCCTGTAGGATTAATTTTGATGTCATAGCCTTCGCTTTTGTCTCGTGTCTCATCAGATGAGCAGGGCTGGGAAACAGAGGAGCGGCCAGACACAAAGCTACAGAGAATGTCAAAAAGGAACGTTTTCAAAGTCCTATCCCAAATCCTCCAGCCTTGAGTTTGTCTTTGTACCCGTCCAAAGGGAGGTAAAAGAAGAAGGGAAACACGTAGACAAGCAAACAATTTATTTTCCAGGCCATCCTTCTTGCAGGTCACGTATGAATTTTGCGCTCAATTAAAATGTGACCCAGAGGCTTCTCACTCACAGATGTGGCTCTCGCCGCTGGAAAATGGAATATTTGCTTGCAATGTATTCTTCAAAGCCTTTGGTGTTTAACGACAATTCCGCTCGTCTTTCTCCCTCCCGTTCCTCTTCCTCTTTTCCTCTTTCTGTCTCTCTTCTTGTCACGCACGTAAAATCAGTGGTATCGCAGGCGGATCCCGATTCCAATTTCCAATAATAATAACCTAATCAAGTCTCTCTGTCTACCACAAACATGGTGCCCAGCCACCTCAGTTCCTGCCTCAGGTTGCCAAATAATTATCCTCAGCTAATCAAATCACGTGCACATAAAACAACAGTATTTTCCTAACCGCCATTGCATTGGCTTAAATTCGCACAAGATCGTATAGTATAGGCACTCTGAGGCCCGAAGAGCATTCCCTTCTGTTACCTATCCCCCCTCCCCAGAGCCCATAAAACATACACTGGTTCCAGTTCTCTTACGCTCATTCCCCGTATAGATTTTTCTCACAGCAACATTTTTCTGTACAGATCATGCATGTTTTCATCCGTTGGTCTACCGTTGGTAATAATGCATTCTTGAAATCCCTCTCGGAACACGTACACTTGGCCGTCAGATTTAACTCGTTATCTTGGTCCGTGACAAATTTCCTCACGCAAAACATCCACCCGCTGCCAGCCTCCATCAATATCTGACCCTTCCCTCCATTACAGCGAACGTCATAGAATCTCTTCAAATATTTTACTTTCTCCACACCCGCTTCAATCCGCCCGTCTACCCTTTTGTCAGCTACCTTTTCCGAGCTAAATCTCTACTTATGCACACAATGTCTCATAGCCGTCATCCTCATTTTTCGTCAGACCATTCCACTCTCTTTTCGCCTGTCCTTTCTCCATCGCAACATGCAAAGGAAAAGCTTTTTCATCCCCCCAGAGCTGTCCTTATAAACCCCTTGCGATCAGTGTTAGAAATAAAACAATTTCTCTCCGAACACGCCTACTTTCTTCGCACTGGATAATGGAGACACAACAATACAGGATCGAAAGTACGTTTGAAAGAACACGAGCTTCACAACGCTTTGGTTTTAAGGGGTTTGGAATGCGAATTTAATGCGATTCATAAACTAGTGAAAGGATACAAAATCTCTAAAAGATTATTAGCCATCAATCCATCCTTTGTCTTTCTTGCCATAGCTCTTTAGCTGGATTAACAGGGATTTCTCACATCACAACTACGGCAGTTTAAAGCTCGGTTCTTGCCGTTGAATCAAACGGTAAATATTACTGGAGTCGAGGCAATTCTAGAATAGCTATAAATGCCGTAGTTGTATGAATGGGAAGAAAAATAAAATCGTTCTCGGAAACAAAGGGCGCTATTTCTTTCGTTTGACAAATAAACGGCTCTTACGAATCCTGGAAAATCATGAAAATGGTTGTTAGGCAAGGAATTTCCGACAAGTGACATGCTGAGCAGCAGTGCTGGATGTTGTACATGATGGTTATATGCGTCAGCGGAATTATCATAACTCATGTTACGGAGGTATGCAATAATTCGGCCAAAAATAGCAAACAATATCAACAGACTTATCTGTGCCATAAATCAAAATCAACAGCAGATCTCCGACCACGACTTTCCAATCTCCTTCAGCCGTTGCTCACTCCATACGCGCTCTTCTTCCTTAATCAAATCCGAGGCCACATTCTCTCATGTACGCGTCCGCCGTTTTGCCTACCAATGACAGCCACTTGGTTATCCTTCATAAACTGAACGAGGTCCAAAATTCCTTGGATCGCAGGAACCGTCTCTCCAGTAAACCGGAAACAAGTACATTCCAAAACCCGCCATTTCCACACACGACTCCCTTTCCATCACACAGTTTCCCCATAAATTCTCACTGCAATTTTACCAACAGCTAAGCAAATATCCGTGCCGCTCCATCCCCCAAGTCACTGACTGAGCAAGTTATGCATTTAAACCTTCCACACATACACATACTCACACTAAACATCAGCTTTCAAACTCATCTCATTTTGCATCGCAGCCACTTTCTCCACCCAGCTATTCTTCACAATGTTTACTCCGTCACAATGAAAACCCATTTCGCACAATGAACTTCCGGCTGCTTATAGATTCTCACTAGGTGATTTCTGCCAAAAGTTCTTACACAAACTTTTAAACTTCCGTACCAGGCAGTTTAAGCTAGCCATCTTTTAGCATATTTTCTCCCTTAAGTGTACAACCAAGTTTTAGTACTTAAATGATTCTCTTCTTCACCTTCTAGCCGCTCCGTAGTACATTCCGAGTCTTGAAACGCGAACTTGGAGTACTCGACCATGCTCGCGCGAAAATTCCATAGCAAGAAACCAGGATCGTTATCTTCGAACCTGGAGTGCAGCAGTAGTTGTTTCTCCTTTACCGTTTCAAATTCCAGTGGCTCATGACCCTTTTAAGTTAGTGCTGGAATTAGTTCAAATTTTCTCTCCATCCGGTACATTTGAGTAAGGTTGAGGAGTCATCCGAAGCCATGGAGTAAGTCACTTGAATTTTCCCCTCCATGAATTCAAAAGCATGGTACACAATAAGATATGAGCCCGATAAGGCGATGCGCTGCACTCTCACATGAGAGAAGTATTTGAGCATGGAGTGAAAGTTCTCGCTTCAGCATCTTCGCAGAGGTGACCAGCTCCGTGAAGCAAGGCGATTTCATCCCCGCCAATCGCATGATCCACCCAAAGCTCCAAAAGCAATGGCTGTCGAAGACTTGGAGTTTGCCTGCATGTTTTGTGTATTGTGGTGGTGGTGGGCTGACGAAAATGCGCTGTGTAAATGTAAAGGATGCTTTTAGACCGAGTTGTGCCTGCTGCAGATCACACCTTTGAAGTGCGGTACAGGAATGGAACCTAGAAAGTTTGCTGAATTTGTTTTTCACACATGCTTCATTAAGAGATTAGACTGGAGCTCAAGCTTGTAGTTTGGTATGATTTAGCTCGTTTCTCTAGTTGTGTGCACATATTTTCAGCTAATGTCTCCTTAATTCCCTCTTGGCGCGGGTGAGCTGCTTTTTAAAGTCCCTTTCACTTCAAAAACAAGCCACTTGTTTTTGTCTGCGAGCAGAGCATTCTTTTTATCTCAGCAGCTCAGTCCTTTAAAAGCTTCATCCACTTTTTCCATACTTGGTTCATCAATTCTGCCGGAGAAAATACCCCCTGCACTCAACTCGCACATTTATTCTCCAGCTTCCCATTATTAATCCTATCAACTATCAAGGAGAAAATTCTCAAGTGTCCGCAGCCCATCCGGCTCCATGTGTGTTGCCAAAACCCAACCGGTCTCATTTTCCTCCCTTCTTTCAACCGGTCTCTGTGGAAACTCTCATACATCACCGATTCTCTCTCACTCGTGAATTCCCACCGTAGTCACTATAGATTTACCCTAAACTCCAATATTTAAAACACATGATAGTCTTCCACCTCTGCGAGCGCCCAGAGGTTCCCGGTCATGGACCCGCAGAGCAGGAACCAAGACGAAAACAAGTGGTAAAAAACGCCATGGAGAACCACTTTCCGGATTTATCTGATCACCTACCCCTGGAACCTTTCACTCCCGCTTTCCCTCACTAATTCTTCCCTTCAGCTTCTTCTTCCGCTTTCTCCGCTCCCGCTTAAAAGGATTATCCAGAAATTATTACGATCTAAATAAACAATTCCACCGTTTCCTTTACTGCGTATCCCAGCGACTCACTCTCCCATTCATCCGCATACCACCACCGAGCACACATTTCTTACTATAAACTCTTCATTTGTTTTACCGACGCACATCCTCTCTGCTTGTATGCACCCCTTCCAGCATATGCACACCGCACACTTTACCATGCACTTGCCCGACTTGCTTAGCGTTTCTCTTTCTTTCTCCTGCTCTCTTCAATGAAGTTCACAGCAAAAATATCCAAACATTCAAGCGGCATCCGCAAAAAAACACAAGCATTCTCAGCAAATTTTATGGCCTTATTTGTGTCCAACCCTCTTAATTTATGAGTCTCCCTAATTTTCTCTCTTCCTCTATCTCCCATCCCTCGAAACCATTAACTTCCCTTTTCTTCTCAACTTATGGTCACTCTAAACATTTTTTCTTTCTTCTCAATGTACATATACACAACCCTCTCTCTCAAGTCAACCTATTCCCCATTGTCCTCTCCACCATCCCACAAATGTACCACTCTCTCAGAATTAACATTTACCCGGACTTTCACTTACCACCACCCACTTAACATTAGTCAAGTCGCCGTCCCCCTAATTATTAACTCCGACTCTAACCTGACCCTGTCGGTGCCCGTCCTTTCGTCATTATATCTTCAACTACTGCAAGCATTTTCGAGCTCTAATTCGAATCTTAGTATCTTCACGAGTTTTCAGCGGAAGCTATCGCAATTGTAAAGACTTGCGCGTGATACAAACTACTGGGAGTCGAATTGCTCAAGCTTTCCTGAATCTACAAATTGAGCTTCCGTCCTGTGGACTGGGGAAGCGAGTTGCCTCTTTAAAGTTCATGATTATAATTCTATAATTGCAATTAGAACTCCATCATCGAACATCAACAATCTACGGTTAACGTTGCTGTGGCCGCTGTGGAGTTTCTTGAAAATATTTTAACTAAGACACTGTAAATCTTTAATGCAAATCAGGTCATTTGATAAGTAGAAAGGTTTTATGGTGATCAAGGGTTATTTCCTGTTTCTATCCGAAGAAACGATTAACGAAGTGTCCACTTTCGTTTCATAAAATCTCACCTGTTTCCAGGTACCCTTTCGTTGCCGCTTGTCACTAGAAATTACTCAACACCTCCAGCGACATCTATATAAGATAACAGAGTCAGGCGGTCAGACCGAGGACCCCAGCGACGCAGCGTATTTGACATTCGCGAGCACATAACTCACTGAATGCAAAATACAGCCTCCTGAAATGTAGTGGGGGAAAGTGCAACGTTTGTCCTGTGGAGTGAGTATAAACAACGACCAAGGCTGAATAGCAAAAGGTATCCCATATACAGGTAGTATAATCAACGTATTTCGTGGAGGATCCCTTGTAGCGAGAGCGACACACTTCAAGCGTTTGTTTCTTAAGGCGGGATAAACTGCAATCATGTGTTATCCAGTGCGAAGATGACGTTGTATTGTGTCTGTACGCCTGAATCAATCTCACTCTGCTGACAAACAACAATAACAAGGTAGTTAGTTATAACTTCCTTATTTCTACATTATTTTGACTGAGAGTATAATTTCTGTTTCAATTCAGTTTGACTGTGACATTAAATCGCACATTTGAAATAAACATAGACTGTGCCTAGGTGGATGGCTGACTCCCAATAGTTGGCCGTGAGTCTTGTCTTAATTCCTTCCGTTTTAGCTAACAATCAAGATGCAAATATTTGTACATCCAATTCGGTAAGTAAAAGTAAATGCATCCTAATAAATTCTATGGGAAACAGGCTAGAGTGGTGCATCCTTTGAGTGCAAATAAGGTAGCTGACTTTCCGCTAGTTGATAATCTACAATTTGTAATTGCAGGGGACCTGATGGGATTGAAGAATGGGCCATGCTGGAACTTCAAGGGGACTTGAACGCTAGAGATTTCTCGAATATTGGAGGAAAATTTGTCGGCGACTTGCATTATACGCATGATGTAAGAACAATCTTTATTCCCCCGCCTTCCCCAGTTAGTAAAGCATGTCATAGTAATCTAGATTTCCATTGGTGCTACATTTTTTCCAGGGCGCTCCGATGTTGATTATTGGCCATCACATT
Source organism: Sminthurides bifidus (assembly GCA_009872375.1). NCBI lineage: Eukaryota > Metazoa > Arthropoda > Collembola > Symphypleona > Sminthurididae > Sminthurides > Sminthurides bifidus. Next base: position 15,833 of record VRMD01000098.1, read on the forward strand.
CTTCACGGTAAAGAGCAGAGGCTTGATAAATCATTTGCAGTACTAGAAAAGAAACCAGGTGGCAACAATGGGTCTGTGGAGTACTCTGTCAAGGCTATTATTAAGAAGAAATTGTGCTTTCGGGATCGTCCGAAACCCATCGTCTCGAATGTGAAGAAAGTCAGCCTCTAGTATATTGACATGACGTAGAATGAGACGAAGTACGAACAGCGCCGATTTTCATACTTTGCTATGTGTAGCCTATTTGCGTTTATTTATCTGTTATAGTGTAAATATTTTAACATTTGCTGCAACTGATGTTTGACGCCAATCAGCTTTTTCGAAACTTAAATGTTACTCGTACTCTAATGAACTTGCTACGAACAAATCAGTACTGCGACGTTTTCTCTTTTTTTTAAGTCGACGATGATGATTTGACAGAGTACTGTACAAAACTAATGATCACAATAAATATATTCATGTTTCAAGTTCAACTCCTGCAAGACTTAAATACAAAGACTTCTGCTTACTCTTTACTTTTAGAGATAAAACAGACAAAGATCGCCCATCTCGAGCATTATTACATTTCGTTTCATAGCTTCTGGAAAGTCATACTCACGTGTTGGACACCTCATACTGTACCGACTTCATGCTTAAATAATTTCCAAGTTGTTTAGGTCGCTGAACTTAGCCATCCATTGATTCCGCCAATTTCAATCTACACTAATTAAACGCTGGACGAACTATCGCATAATAGTCTCGGTCGTAAGTGCATCCTACCAGCACTGTAATCCGCATCTCACGAACTCCTGTGATTGTTCTTACGCTATGGATATTGGATACGAATAATATCTAACACTCCAACTACGCCATAATTAACGACCTTTTCCTTAAGCATATGTATAATCTGGCTGTCAATGATGAAATAACATCGGTATAAGTTATTTCAGTAGCTGTCAGCTTCCAGCATACCTAACAGCTAAGTAAGGCTTTCAAAGGAGTTCTTACAGAGTACCAAGAGATAAACAAAATACACGCTAATGACTTTATCCCTTATGAGTTCGTAAAACTTAGCAAATCCGAACCCTTAACTACTTAGCAAGTACCACACGCACGGAGGGTATAATGAATTATTTCTACCACGAATACTCTAATACTGGATGTACTACTAATGTGGAATCAGGTTCTCCATTTAATATATAAAAGAAATATTTCCAAACCTCGCGCTGTTAAAAATTACGGGCCAGATGTATCAAAGAAACATTTCTGCATTCGTGCATTAGAGGAACAACTCAATTGCCTGTCAGCTGGAATATAATATCAAACTAGCAACGAACTTCTTGCGACGAGAAACGAGTTGTTTCGGTACTGAGATCGACAAATTTAGAATTGAACTAACTAGGAGCATACAAGGTTGGACCACAAAGATTTCTGTTCTTCACTCACCTACCTGACTTTCGGTCCTAATATAGAGAGAATCATCCCTGATTATGCATGTGATCGCCCGATAAATCGGCGCGGTGTGTCTGTGATCCTCAATCCTTGAAAAAAACTCCTCCATATTTTACCTATGTCATTGGATGGTAGAAATCGCACAACTCTCCTACTATGATGTTTTAGAGATGACAGAATATCATAGCTACCGAAAACTGCATAAACACAAATACATCCGGCCTTTGTTAAACATTAGCCGAAGCATCTCAAGCCTCTGAAGTCATCTCTACTGCTCTAAAACCTAGTCGAAGTACCAGTTCATGTTCATAATTAAGGTAATCACGCTCAGATATTGCTGACACATTAATCCGTTTCACAAAATCTGTTACATATTCTTCAACAAGATCTTTCTGACTTTCTTTTGACTGCAAAGATAATGACTTACAAGCTGCCACGAAATTTGCAACCTCAATTAACTGAATTAGTGTAATATGATTCAACTCATTAGACTGACCCACGGAAAGCAGTGAAAATCTCATGCATACCAAATCAACCTAGCTTTCACAAAAAACTTAACAGCGTTTTGAATCAAACGTCAAAAACCTATCTGCCTAATAATGCCTTATGCTCTATAATTACAGCTAGGCTAAGTTCTATTCTAGTAGTTCTAGCACCTCACTGGCACTTGATAATTGATGTATCCTTAACTTATTTTAAGTTTTCTTGCAGAGCTAGGTTGAAGTCTCCGCTAAGGTATCATTCCGCCGAAGCTACCCAGCTGTTACGGTGGCCACAAATATTATCAAGTAGTTGCATACTGTATTCATTTTTAACGGCCACTCTAGGCCGAATAATCGATTTGATGCAGTTTAAAAAACTAAATTACTACACTGGCAGACGAAATCATTGCCAAGCCCTATAAAAGCAATGTGCAGGTAAGTAACCCGAACATAGGTCATGTCAGAATTAACTCACATGTACAATCAATTCATAATGCTTCCCACGGTAGATAGCATGACGTTAAGTGAAGTTGATACAATCATACTTGCCCAGTCATCTTACCTTGCACTTATGACATGATGAGCAGAACAACAATAACTGCCGCAATTCAAAAGCGGCTGTATAGAAACTTCGATATCGCGCTCTAACTATCGTAATTCTATTTTTGGCTATTTACGAATCTACAGTACTGAAATTACGAGGTCGCTCTTTTCTTGACGGTTGCGTGTGACTAACGAGGGTATCAGCGCGTCGATAGTATAACAAATATGGAACACGTGGTGGCTGGGAGTTCAGCATAGTATTCTCTGGGATAGCCTTAACAGACACATCGTCATACCGCAGCCATCCCACACTACCCCATACACTCCCACCTGATGGGTGAAAACAGTCTGCGACATAATGACCCTTGTACGCTTCTTCTCCGTCATGATAAACAACTGCAAATTACCAATATGATCAGATAGAAGATTGCACTACGACTAGGTTACACTTAAGTTCATAGACTATTATGAAAAACTTACCTGCGAACAATTTATACTGTCGTTGCTTTTGCAGAATTTTCCCTCGTATATTTGGAGAAAGTAGATCTGAAAAAGTAAAAAAAATATTTTTGAGTTGTGGCATTCAACCCATGTTCTATGTAATGTATAAACTGTAGCAGGAAACAAATCTTACCTTTTGGTATTTCTAAATCTACGCCGAATTCAAGTCTTTTGTCTAACTTCTGTATTTTATCCCCCGACTTATCATATACGAAACGCTTCAAATGAAGGATCAAAATAACAGGGAGTTCTTCAAGGCTCAAAACTCTCCATGCCTCCGTTTCTTGCCCGCTTTGGGATACCAACCCACTGACCTCTTCTTTGTGTGAAAATCCTTCAAGGGCGTCTCGCACTGATCGTATAGAATCATTCTATAACATAGATAATTTCACAATAATTTCTGAGCTGATGACGAAAGCTTCAACATTAGAACCCAGTAAAAATGTCTGTGACAACACTAAGGTCAGTGCTACGTAGCATGGACCAACTCTCTTCGTCACAATTACTTTTCCACATTAGTAACACGCATGCACTATCAAAAAGTCTTGTCATGAGAAATAAAACATTTCTCAAATTTAGACTCGATTCAGTGCAACGCTGACTTCGAAGTGGATCTTGGCGTACATTTTAACTATGTGATGTCTATTTTGAGCTGTTAAGGAATTGCTGTATTACCTGAATATCTAGTTGTAGTGTAAAGAATGGCTGAGAAGTCCAACTTTTTACGGCATTAGTACGATGTACAGCGGAGCAGATTTGACCGAAAAGCATATCGGAAATTGGTGACTTAGAAATATTAGTTTTTCTAGTAAAACAGCCTTTGTTCTTCGGTCCCATTACTTGCCAATGATCTGCATCATCGTCTTCATCATTACCACCTTCAAAAGTGTGTATTCCGTTGAGAGAATCTAATTTTTGCACCATCGTGGAGACTTGAGTAGTTTTACTATTTTCGTACCACTTCATAACCTGAAGCAAACAATAGGTTAAATTCAATTTTTGATCTCTCGGACACACACAGGCTATCCAAGGATTGAAAACAAACCTTAATCATTTCATCGTGCAGGCCATTCAGAAGATGACTTAGAAACTCCTCTGCATCTTGCTGTCGTCCTTCAATTTTGTACGTGGAGCCATCCAGGAGATCTAATACTTTGCGAATACCTATTGGTTCTAAATTAGAACCGGTGGTAACTGATTCGCTCCTCCTGTCCCTTTTATTGGTATTTCCGCGGTTCAAAGGTTCAAACTCAGCGATAAAATCGAACCTGAACAAAAAGCTTAGCCATAATATCTTCATAACATTTCATGTTTGTAGGTCGAAAAGGCAAATAAAGACTTACACGCTCTGAATTATAGGGGTTGCTTTGCTGGGAGTTTTGGAAAGTCCGATGTCTTTCATCGCTCGGAACAAATTTACAAATGGTGGGCATGCCATTAACGCCTACAAATCAAATACTTGCTCGTTAACTTCATTGCACCTGTGCACACAATAATTTAAGGTAGGATCAACAATGTACCTGAAGAGTTGCATTTATGTAACAAAAATTGCTTTGATTCGTTAAACCACGGGGAGTCAATGCTGTAGCGTGGTGATCCAACTGGTAGTTAACCAGAAACTCTCCTAGCTTAATAGCTAACACATCATTTTCATTACTAAGATGTGACGGGTCATGTGTTGAACCACAAGTCGATAGTTGCGCAGTCGACTGCCTAGTTTTATCGTTACTATTCGCAAGAGTTGGCACATTATTGTCGCCACTGGAAGCTGAAATGCCTGACTTTTCAATTACACTGCTGCCATTCCCCGAGATCGCAGTATTGCTGTTTTGTTCTATAACTTGCACTGTAGGACTTCCATCTCCGCCTCCGATAGTATTAGAGACGGTAGCTACGTTTGGCTTTTTACATACACTCGCCCATGATCTCTCTTTCGGAATGGAACTAGATGAAACATTCATTGAAATATTTCCGTTGACGCTGACGGTGTTGTTGGCTAGGGCAGGAAAATCCGAGGCCTTCTGACTATGCTTATCTTTGAGCGTTTTTTCCTCCAAACTTGATCCCACATTACCACCGGTAACACCGTTAATTTGATTTTTCACGCTATTAACTGTACTTTGCACATGCTTAGGGGCCTTCCCTGAGTGTTCAGCCCAAGTTTGCGGTTTCGATGACTGGGAATGAGGGGAAAGAGGGCTCGCTGTAGCACCTTCAGCTGGAGAACTTAGACGATCTTCGTTAGAAGTCGAAGAAGAGCACTTGACGGAGGTTTGAACAATATCAGGTACTGTCGACTTGATAGGTTCACTTATATGGCGACCATCAGTGTTCGTATTTATTGATGGAAGCGGGCTTTCACCGGCGGAGCTGTCTACAGTAGTAGCACTTGGCACAGATTTAGCCGTACCAGGTGAACCACCATGTTGAGCCATTAATTGTGTCTCAGATTCTGTACTTTTTGCAGAAACACTAATAGTTTGAGCGATAGCTTCTAATGCCGGTTTAGAGGAATCACTGGTTTGTTTCACCGTCTGATTGATTTTTTGCGAGTCCACCCTTTGAGGGTGCATTTCTGTCATCTGCGAGCAATCAACAACTGGAGCCTGACTGGATGAGCCGTCGAAATTTTCATTTGCACCTGTTTCTGTTACATCCTGGACAACGGGTTGATGAGTCATATCTACGCCTTCAGGTGCATGTTGCGGAGCTTCCGAGGGCGAAGGCTGGGGAGTTAAGGAAGCTGGTATCGTATTAGGTGAACTATACTGGTGCGCAGGAAAATTATACATAGTAACGGAAGTAGGCTTTCCATGAGGCGCTGCAGACATGATGATAGGACTGCCGGTCAACGTCGTAAGTTGCTGCTGGTGCTGATTAAAATAGGCCAGCCCAGTAGGGTACGCAATGCTGCAAAAACAAGGCTCATTAACACGTACTCCGATACGAACTAAAGCACACTAGCAAAAATCAAAATTTTACAACTCACTTGGCCGGGTAGTAGGCTTGAGGAGGCTGCGAATAATTATTGATAATGTCCTGCTCAGGACGACGATTCCTATCATTGGACCTGGAATGGTTCTTTCGAGGTCCGTTGCTGTATTTCGCTGGTCCCCCTTGTAGAGAAGCATGTGAAGGGTGAGTATGAGCTAATTGTGATGATGGATCATAAGATATGCTTATAACATTTGCATTATGAAGAAACTGCACTGATTCAGGGCTTAAAGGTTCACCTTGCACAAAATTATGCGAATGTTGATGGCGATGCTGCGGTACATAATGCACGGGCGGAATCCCAACGTATGGAGCACATCCAGCTTGTGATTGCATCATCAGAAATTGTTGCTGATTTACCTGCTGAAATATCATCCGCTTAAATTAAGAAGTATTCAGGACGACACCCACCAATGTCTTGAAGCTTCGTAGATCGAAAAAACCTCTCACCGAAATGGCAACCGATACATGCGGATAGGCCGTATTAACCATTCCATGCGGCTGACCCATCCCAGCTGTGGCAACTGGACCTTGTGTAGCGCCATGCACAACAGGCACGTGTGGTTGCGAATAATATCCCCTCATGGTGGGTATTGCAGGCATCATTGAAGGGTTCATCTCGCCTAGAGTCAAACGTAACCTTATTAACATACCCATAAGTATCCAATAAACCATTAACCACAGTCACAAGCTTACCATGATGTTGTGGTGAAATAGGCACGACAGGCCCATTTCCCATAGTAACATGCGTATCAGCTGGAGCAGCCGAAGAATCGGCATGGAGGTCTGGAACTGAGTCGTGCCCCATCACACAATTTTCATTTACTCCGTCTCCTTCAGTGAAACCCGCTGCATCACCGCTGGTGGCATCCTGAACTGACAAGTCCTGATCACATGCTTGTGGAAACGACTTCAGATGAAACAGGTTTGACAGCTGGTTATCGTCTTGGTTCGCAAAAAGCATGTCTTGAAGAATATCCACCTCTGCTTCACAGGCATCATCCAAGTTCAGGAACTTAACTCCTGAACTGGATCGCAGAAGCTAGAACACCGAGATAAAATAAAATGAGCTGAGTCTCCATCTTGAAATGTTGATCTAAAATATAATTCCATGGCAATTTCTAGTTCGATACATCAAAGCAATCAGTTAACCGCTAACTTGCAAACAACAACATAAACAGAGAAGCCTAAGTGGATTCAGAAAAAAAGTATCAAGAAGAAAAGATTTTTGAAATCAGTATCTTTTTCAGCAACTATTTTCCAGGCTCAAACGGCAGTCTTACTCTTTTGTTTGCCCAGGATAAAGGTAACTTAGAAGGTACATACCTGACTTAAGTCCATCGTGGATTAGGAATGCAATCCAAGATAATTTTCTCCGTCACAGGCTCTTGGCCATGCTCTTAGCGCACGGGACAGTGCCGCTCACGATTTTATTATTATCATCACGGCGTTTGAAACACACTTGTTAGTTTTTAATGAAGACTTTGACATCCATTCTTCTAGTATCTGTAACAGTTACTAATGCATTACACTCTTCAACACTTCCAGTGCGGATCGGCTAAGGGATGTCAGATAAAGCACAGACATTCGCAAAACATTAGTGCCGGACTGGTAAATCGTAATTTAGATGAGCAACAAGAAAACTGTGTCGCAATGTTCTGGCTGCGGAAAGACCATCCGTTTGTTGCTTAGCCCATGAATTATTTCAAGTGCCAACACTTGTCACCTTGACCGACGGGAACTAAGTAGATTTGAAGGAATAACTGAACATACACACAATCGACACTTTGCTTTCATCAATCAGTAAATTATTGCAGTCGTTTACCGAATCGAATTTGCATAGTCTTCAGATTGGCGAGTTATCGCATGCCGAATTAGTAATCCGTCAGAATTCGCAGTATTTCAGCCAGGATAAAGCTTTCATGACACTTTGAGATAGCTGGTGCCCTACAATATTTACTCCATGGTCAGTCAAGACTCAGTCTTTTTCTCCTCAATTAGCAAATTTAATTGTTGAATTAATTTGAAATTTAATATAGTGAATCCCTTACCTCGCCTCGTTTTTTGATCGAACCGTCGCGTAGGTTGAACTAATACCAATCTCCGCAAGAATTGCTCAGTCACACAGCAAAACTATATGCTCATGCTCTTGCTGCGATGAGCTCCTGGATTCAGATTCCTCAGCCAGTTCGAAACTATAGGCTCGCTCTGAAGACCCCTTTTAGTGTATGTATTGCAGCCATTCTGCAATGAAATTCACACTCATGTTTCATTTTCATCTCATCGTTCTAGTGGACGTTTTAGGTAGCAGGAAAGATAGCTGCAGCGTAGCAGCGACATACCACGTTATTATGTCGACTGAGACCTGAGTTAGACTCGTGCGGCTCATGCGTTCAGCAATCAACAGCGGTCATCACGCCGTGTTTGTGTCAGATGCGTGGATCTGTCGGAGCGAGGGCAGTCCTGGTATTGTCACAGAGATGGCACTCCCGTTTATTAAAAGATTTTGCTGCTTCATCCTGCATCCTGACAATGTTATTATTCGTGAAATCTTTTATGCATATGGTTTGTATTGACTCACCCCTGAGATGCGTTAACGCTGATCATTTCCATGAGATGGCGATTGCTGTAGAAATAAATACGCTGTGCTTCACTGCCAAAAGAAAGTTCCAATATATGGGTTCAATTAGTTTAATGCAATCACTTATCACGTTATGAATCAAAGGTAAAAACAGAAAAATTCTTTGTTCGTGTAATGCTCAAATAAAAGAGTGGATGTTTAGAGATGCATCAGATAGCGTTATTCACATTCAAAAGGAATTTTGGAAGGCTAATATTACTGATATTCTAAACTGGATGTGAGCGATCGAAAGTTTTACGCATATTCACAGTACAGTCGGTGGACGGGCGTTCAGTGCCAAGGCGGTATGAATAAAAGTTGCAATTTTTTGCAGCATATGTATCGTAAGCTGCGCTAGACCTTACAATAGTTTTTCTGCTCCTTCGAAGTTTAATTGCTCCTAATTTAATATTAAAAATAATCAAGAGCTTGCACCAAATAAAATAATATACCTATAAAACAATTGTACAGAACAATTGAATCGGTCAGGATTTTTACGCTTGTAGACTTCCTTGATATTTAGTGCGCCTTTTTAAAACTTGGGCTAGTCTGGACGCATATGTATGCATATATATTATGTACAATCGCAGAGATATGTTTGTGTGGGCTTTGTTTAGTGTACAACTGCGTTTTGTATTATTTTAACTTAACAAAAATTAAAATCATGTAGTTTTCTTGAATTCCCACGGATCTGAAATCTGTAGGATGCATATTATCTTGATTTAGGTTTACATTAAACGAGACATGTCTTCATCCGAAACTTAACGTGGGACATCAAACCATAGACAGCGTCCTGAAGCGATTTGNGCATATTATCTTGATTTAGGTTTACATTAAACGAGACATGTCTTCATCCGAAACTTAACGTGGGACATCAAACCATAGACAGCGTCCTGAAGCGATTTGATTATAACTTTGACATCGACTCCGAATATTTTGTCAAACAATGTAAGTGTCAATGCGTTTTTGCTAGAACTACAACAACAATACTTGTTTTTGTTTCAGTTTCAGACAGATATTATTTAGTATCGTCACATTAGATGTAAATGTTAGCGGTAAAAGTATAATTACTTTTTTGATTATCTGACCAAGTATTATTTCCTTAATCTTGATGTTCAATGCGGTTGTATCTGCTTTCTTTTACAGATTACGAATCACCCCATTCCCGGCTAATGGTTGTATAGACCATGTAGAAATGCTTGCCAGGCATGGTGGTGGACATCAGTTGGATTTTATGAATGGATGATGAGGCCACCGTCTCCTCACGAGCATCTTGGTGGGAGGGTGGATCAGTCCAAAACTGAATTCATACATTACTTTAATGCGAAAAATGCCAAACGTATTGCATTTTTGATTGTCTGCGGGTTTGTGCTGTATCACTCCATCCTCCGGCTATCCCACGGTAAGATGCATTTGGTTATGTCCGGACATTTCCAACGACTGGGTTACCTGACCGAATGCAGCTAGAAGTCATGAGATTATTTATTCTAGGGATTGACTCTTGCCAATGGCTTCTCTCGGATGGAAACTTTCGGGATCAGGTGTGGCAGCCTTATGGATGTATGATGCACCGCTATTCCCAAACGTGAGTTGCTTTCTGTGGTATGAAAACTGGAATCATCCAGTACCAACATCTTACTGCGTTAGAAGAATTTCACTCATAATTTAATGAATTGTAGGGACGCAAGGAGATGTCTAAGGTATATGGAGTATTGGGGTGGTCGAAATCACTTCGTCTTTATAGGAGACTCAAAGGTGGAACAACTGTACCATGAATTCATTCTGCAAATATCGTCTGCTTACGAGCGTGCTAGTCTTCTCAAGCATGTGACTATCTAGTGCAATGAAGACTGCTTCTTCCATGCCTTCGTTATCACCACCGCTGTACATTACTCAACAAAATCAAGTTTACAACGATTCTCACATCGGTCTTCGTGCTCAATATTTCTACGTACCTTATCCAAATAAGACCATGGTTGACATCATCAGGAAGTTGCAGGTAATGTGACAAAGCAATAAGCTTCAGGTTAGAATCAGCGCATCAAGTAGTGCCTAGGGAATTGGAACATTTAAATCTGATTGTTTTCCAGAAAGGATCTGATCATCCAAGCGTTGTTGTCATCAACTTTGGTGCATGGTTTTTGCGATCTTTAAATCTCAATGAGCCAGGATTATCAGATACAATTGCCGCAGGCTTGGCTCAAGTTGTTGTGGTGAGAGCTGTTGTATTTATTTTAGCTTTGTCAATATTCCGATTATAATTTCCATAGACTATAACTTCGTATCTTGCAGGCAGCGGATAGGCTTGCCAACAAAGGCACGAAAGTACTTTGGAGCATGCACGAACCTGTGAACGAAGAAAAACTACCAGATGAGTGGAATATGCTCACAAACAGCGTAATTGATGTTTATAATGACAACGTTCGGCAGGTAGTAAAGCATTTCAGATGACCACTGATTCGTGTTCTTCATAATTGCACGAAAAAGAACTAAAATCTCATTTTTACTCTTAGGCTCTACACTATTTGAAAGTCCATGCATGGCTCAGTTCCCGCAGAGTCGCTACTGAGAATTTACAAGAATCTCCTGACGGTTTTCATTTAAGCCAGAAAACATTGTTTCACGACTCACAGGTAACTTATACCGATGTTACGTCATCTAAACTTGGTAAAACCGTCTTGGACTTACAGTCATTTTTTAAAAATGTTTTGTGAACATTTAGATTCTCCTAAATATGTACTGCAATGATAATATGAACTATAATGATGCGACATGCTGCAGCAGCTCGGAACCCATCAGCGGTTTGCAAATCATTGTTTTTTCTATACTTATCATTAGGTAAGTGAACTTCATCGATCGTTCATTAGTAATAATGAATTATGGAAATTTCTGTACTTTTTATTTTAAACTCCCACTTTTTTCAGTTGTTCTATTGCCTTGTTCGCTATGGTGCGCATGAAGTGGTTACTTCGTTGGAAGAATGAATTCTCTTACATGGCTGTAAATTCTAACCACCACAATTCCTACAAATACCATTCCGGCGTGTCTAAGTTTCCAGACAGTGCCTATAACTGTACCTTAGCCCTTGGAAAACTGGCCCTCATAATGGCATATTTCTTTATATGTGACAGGTAATTACCTTGTGGAGTAAGCTTTTGAAACTATTCATTTTGTTGAATTTATAAGCTGATGATCAATAACTGACAACAGGACCACGATGTTCATGAAAGAAAACAAGTACTTTACACAAACCAATTTCTGGCTCCCTGTCGTTTACATACTTGTTCTCGGGCTTTTCTTTACCGAAGATAGTTCGTATACTAAAGTTTTGCACCACGATCAAGATAATGAAACCAAAGGTAAAAAACATCGAACTATTTAATGTCCAACAAGTTATTTCAAACTCCCAACGTTACGAAAAATTGAACATACTTCCTAAACATCCTCTCTTTTGTTGCAGGTTGGATGGTACTACTCATTCTTGTGTACAACATGATGGGCGCAAGTCAAGTTGTTCCCATTTACATGTTTGTAAAAATATTATATTCCGGGTTCTTGTTTCTTCATGGATACAACCAGTTCTTGACTTACCTTCACCGAAGTGACTTCGGAGTGGTTCGATTCTTGCAAGATCTCTTTCGACTGAATATGATGACAGTTCTGCTGTGCCTCTGCATGAATCGTCCTTATCAGTTCTACGAATTTGTAAGTACACCGTTTTAAGCTTCTAAGAGGAAAGCTTTCTTACAGCCGTCGTATTATCAAGTCTGCATTTCTTTTTTAGATACCGTTAGTATCTTTTTGGACTTTCGTCATTTATGTCGGACTGTGTACACCTCCCAGAATAAGTTGGGCAAGTTGTGAAGCCAATTCCTTGAATTACTTGTACTTGGTTTTACGCATTGTTGGAATTTTCCTCTTTATTACAATTTTATACATGTCGGAGGTAATTCCTTGCACCTTTGTTGCTTTTGTACACTTTTTAATGAAAATTTCCTTCAATTTCGAAGCCTACAGTACAGATTTGAATTAATTTCAGGTATTTTTTGAAAAAGTCTTTGTCACACGGCCGTGGAAGGCACTGTTTGTAACGACGGACGACGATATACGTGAGTGGTGGACCAGGTGGAAAATAGATCGTTATAGCATGCCGTGTGGCATGGTACTTGCTTTTGGCTACCATCTGGCGCGGCGATATAAGATATTAGAAGATGACAACCATGGGAATCTGTTTTCAACAAGAATATCGTTGTCAGTAATATTGTTCTCTATCCTTGGGATAGGCAGTTACTGTGCGTTCTCTGTGTTTTGTCGCAACCAGTTAGAATGCATCGAAATACATTCCTACGTCGGATTTATCCCAGTAAGCCTGCTTTAGTGTCTTTAAAATCTGTTCATGGATGCAATTTCTTTAATTATTGGGTCTGGATTTACAGGTTGCGAGCTACATTCTTTTAAGGAATGTGTCAGGGATCTTACGCACCAGATTTTCTTCTTTTTTTGGCTGGTTTGGACAATTTTGGGTGGAATTACTTGTGGGTCAATACCATGTATGGTTGGGCGCAGATGGACATGGAGTCCTGGTTCTAGTCCCAGCTTATCCGGTAACGTTAAATATCAATTAATGATAAACTTGAATCTTAATGCATTGCTCTTTATTTGCATATTATTGGCCTAGATTAATCACGGGCATAATGATATAATTCTGTTCTTTAGGTCGGGAACGTATTGCTGACTGCTTTTGTCTTTGTATGCACTGCACACGAGATAAGGAAGTGCACCGACGTCCTATTGCCGTATGCGGTACCAGACGACTGGAGAAACGCACTCAGGAATTTATTTCTTTTCTTGCTAGTCCTTGTTCCGATTGGAATACATGATGGCATGTTTTGATAAATGCAGTAGGTAGTGCCAAATTTTAGTCAACGGAGCAGCTCACCTTTAAATTGCATCTATATGCTGGATTCTTGCTGCCTAAGTCGGCAAACAGATTTGTATAAAATGGTTGATTGCACTGTAGACTTGATAATGAATTTTAAATACCACTTATAGTCGTAGGTGGTATTACACCCATTGTATGATGATGGTTCTTGTGACACAATTGAATCTCGTTTATGCACTTTCAACACGAGCGTACTTATAAGAATCAGACTGCACCGTGACCAAGATAACTTCAGTTACTTTTTACAAATATGCTAACCAATTTTTAGAAATGTAATAGTCGTATTTTTTCCTGTTACAAATAAAGTTGCTGCAACTTATCACGATTTTTGGTGTCAAACTTTATAGAAATAGCCATTTTGTGAGCATAGCCATTGTTTATCCTCACCTCGTTGCTTAGTATAGCTATTTAACTTCTTCATCTATAAATATGAGATACCAGGTGAATACACTTAGAACTAAAGCATAAATCTAATCTATAATTCCAAACTTGTGAACAACTGAGTCAAAGAAAATAACCTAAATACTTTTTAGCGGTAAACAGCGTGCGCATCACAGGGTGCAAAGTACTTTTAAGTAAGAGTTCAACATTTTTAACATTTAACAATTGATTTTACCAACCGGGTAAGATTTTATCTCCATTGACTAACTACAACTGCTGTATCTTCTTTAGCAGCTCACACTGGATGGTATATATTTCGTTCTGAATGCTTCGAGCGCTGCAATTCTCGTCGAAAATATTCAATTGTCTTGGCTAATCCATCTTCAAGAGTTACTTTAGGTTCCCACTGTAGAACTTTCTTAGCTCTACTAATGTCTGGCTTTCGTTTTTGAGGATCATCTTCGACTGGGGGTAGATGAACTATTTCACTGGACGTGTTTTCTACAAGTTCACGTATCACAGACGCAAATTCTGTTTTAAAATAAAAAGGGCGTTTTAGTAACTCATGACATCGGCGCTCTAAAAATCTACATCGAGTTCCAATTTTACAAATGCAAACAACAGCCACCAAATTAAATTAGTTACCTTCAATTGTATGTTCTACAGGATTGCCGATATTGACGGGTTGCGAGTAGTTTGAATTCATCAGTGCGACGAGACCATCAACAAGATCAGATACATACTGAAAAGATCTTGTCTGCTTTCCGCTACCGTATATCTATCACAGAATACAAAGTCAATTTAGACATGACTCACATGCAAATCCAGATTTGTTGACGGCAATACAGTGACAGGAGCTTCCGCTTACCGTCATTGTTTCATTTTGAAGAGCCTGAAGTATAAAGTTGGACACTACCCTGCCGTCATTCATGTGCATTCTCGGCCCATAAGTGTTAAAAATTCTTGCTACTCGCACATCGACGTTTTCTTGTTTAGCATACGCATAGCTTAAAGCTTCTGCTACTCTTTTACCCTCGTCGTAACAGGCTCTTGGACCGATAGGATTAACGTGGCCCCAGTAAGTTTCCGGTTGCGGATGAATTTCGGGATCACCGTAAACTTCGGATGTGCTAGCTATCAAAACTTTGGCTCCGACTCGTTTACCAAGCCCTGTAAAAAGTTACGATGATAGACAACTCATATGCATGATTCCAATCATTAAAGATCGAAGGAATTTTATCATTCACTATTTGAAATACTTACCTAGCATATTTATAGTACCCATTGTATTCGTCTTAATCGTTTTGACAGGGTTGAACATGTAATGAGGTGGACTTGCAGGACTTGCCAAGTGGTACACCTCGTCGACTTCGATATATAGAGGATTCACGATATCATGATTAAGTAGCTCAAAGTTTTCATGGCCAATCCACTGCTCCAAATTACGTTTTCTACCCGTGAAAAAGTTATCTGCCACCGTCACTTCATGACCTTCCATCATAAGTTGGTCGACAAGATGGGACCCGACGAAACCTGCCCCTCCGGTGATCTACGACAAGCGCAATCCACATTTTTCTCCTTCTCTCTTAAACCTTTGGTGTTTAAAATTAAAATTAAAAGCGTAAAGATGCATTTTCATGTACCAGTATCCTCTTGCGATCTTTGTAGGTTAAGAATTTCACCTCCGGATATTTCTTCGGTGCTCGCTTTTCTAGCTCATTCACTTGGTGCTGCAATTTCTGCACCTTCTCTGATAATGCCTCCAGCCTTTTATCTGAACTGCAGAATTCATTCCCTGGGTCGGACTCGATATTACTGTAGCAAAGCCCTGCAAGGAAAAAATTACTTAAGTACCTAGACAAACAGTTCTGAAGAAATTAGTAGCAAACCACATGCATCACATCTCATACCGGCAAGGACCAGGAGTAATAGACCGATGTCCTGCATTGTCAACCAGCCTTCCTTTTAAGTCATCTAATAATAACCTCAGATGAATTCTTCATTTATGGGATCGACATTTGCCGAGTAAGACACCCTTAACTCATTAAACTTACTTAACACTGTGGACATAAACACGTAACCATGTTCAGCGACAGGTTGTTCGCGACTTGCTTTACAGACTAGAGTGAGCAAAGAAGGTTATGGGTCAAAATTAATAATAATTCTTGTCCCTATAATCGTTTTGTATCAAGAAAATTATTAATCCATCTGCCTTTAACTTCAGATCAGGTAAAGTTTATACTAGAAACAAAGTTCTGAAAAGAGCAGAAGACAGCCAGAAGAACATCTGACATCTGATTAAGTACATGGATTTACAGTTACAGGATTGGTGTTTGCAAGAATCCCAGGCGAATCGGATCGTTTGTAACTGAAGGCGGGAATTCGTCCAGCATTCGCGGGTCCGGTATTTTCGCAAAACAATTATTTTATTAGATTATATCGCATTATAGCGACTAATGTGATTAATTGTGTTTCGTCTATGGGTAAAATGAAAACTGTTACTTTGAGTTACGAGGGGCTAAATTAGTAATCGGTTGTGTCAATGTCTTAAGTCAGTTGCCTCGGGTGAAGGAGGAATAGGAATATTCTTGGTACAAAAATCTCTGCGCAGCAGGGCCAATCTTACAGCTGACTGAATATTATTGTCCAGGTTGAAGCCCGGACCTGTCACGAGGTATTGCCTTAAACATGCAGCTATTCAGTTTGTAAATATTTTCTAAAAACTAATTTTCACCCACAATAATTTGCATTTTCTTCAGCATTAACTAGCGACTGGTTACATAATGAGTTGCTGTAATCTATTACAGGTAAATCAGTTGGTATAGATGCCAGAAGTGATATTGGGTGGATGCTGAAAATCCTGTCCAAGATACTAAAAGCAAGAAGGTCCGTCCCAGCACCAACGAAAATGTTCACCATTTCAGTAGACGGGAACATTTCCAGTGGGAAATCAACGCTGGTGTCAAAGCTCCATGAGATATTCCCAAAATTGCCATTTCGCTGTAGTGATGTGGAAATCATTCCAGAGCCTTTAGATAAATGGTGCGATCTTCGGGGTCACAACTTGTTGGCAGAGTTTTACAAGGATCCTGTCGGAAACAATTTCATGTTTCAGCACTACGTTCAGCTCACGCGGCTCCAAGACACCGTGCGCAACATGCAAAAGAGTCGTCAAATTACCACACCAGGGCTGCACATACGCTTGATGGAGCGGTCCTTGCAAAACAACAGGTGGGAAAGGGTCTATACGATTCTCCATAACACTACGCGCAGTTCGGAGACGAAAACTAATCTGTTCCTTCATGTTTTTTCTCTTATAGACATTGCTTTGTTGAGCTAGCGAGAGCACGCGGTGAATTAAAAGATGTTGAGTATGCAGTTCTGGTGGAATGGTACACGTGGCTAGAGAAAAACCTCGACCTGAAGTTAGATATTATCATTTACTTACGAACGGACCCGGAGAGAGTGTATGCCAGAATGAAATCCCGTGGGCGAACTGAAGAGTCTACCGTGCCTTTGGAGTATCTGACATCTTTACATCAAGCATACGAAGACTGGCTCATTAATCCCTCCAATCCTGCCAAAGAAAATGAAAGAAGTACTCATGAGCTGATTGTTGTTGATGCAAACCAAGGCAAGGAAGAAGTTTTGGCTCAAGCAAAAGCACTTCTCTTGGAAAGATTGAAGAAAATTGCCCCGGAATTCTTTACCTCTGTTAACAGCGTGTAGTGTAAGGCCTTTCGGATGATAAACTGAGAGCTTGTTGTGCATATAGACTGTAATTAAGTTGATACTTAACCCCAGTTTAAAAGTATTCTCGTCTTCCCTTTGCTTTGGAGAGAGTTGTAGAGTGACCAAACGGAGCAACAGGTAGTGAAAATGCCCATAGACTTTATTCTGAAGATGAAATAGTTTGCTGACCAGCCGTTGAGCTCTAATTCTCGGTTAGTCGTAACTTTATATTTTGAGATACTGGCAACGTTGTGGAACCTGTCAATACATTTTAGACATTTTTACGTACATTCAAATGAAGAAGGAATGTAGCAAAAGTTAATAAACAATAGGATCTTGAATCTCACTGAGCTTTGTCAGATTCGAGACTTTCGGCTTGCTTGATAGTGATTCCAATTAAACCCTCAGGTTGCTGAAGACACAAGAGACTTCTTCTTGTATACAACGTAATGGTTAATCCCGCTGGGAGTGTACCGTTGTTAACACAGGGAGAGATGCGGACCAGCTGAAAAGATAAAGAAAATGAAGTAATCCACCTTTTTCCCAGCACGAACACAATGCAGATTATTGCAGATGCCATGCTATTGCTAACGCAGTGATAGAAATGTCTTCCGTAGGTTTCACGTGTTAGTCACTTACATATCTAAACCAGTATTTATCTTCGTAAATTTTAGATCTTGCGATAAGCTTAGTACGAACATTAACTCGGTTTATGTCGTACGATCTCATGAGCTGGTCTTCAGAATCCTGTTTGGAGTAAAAAGTTACGGCAATATCTAGTTGATCTCCAGGACTCAGACTGTAAGTCTTCAACTTCTGGCTCAAGGAACCATTCATTGATAATGTTGAAGTCTATGGAAATCAGACAGCATTTCTTCAGATTGCAGCTGAAAGGCTGGTAGTTAAAATGCAAGTAAATAAGAAGTACTGCCTACTTGGCAATCTTCGAGCCGGAGATGATTTGGCAAGGATAGAAAATCACTCGACATCTCATTGACGCGAAAAGCGTTTATAAAATCACTAGGGAACAAGGACTTTCCCAGAATTCTTTTTGCCAGACGTGTTTCATATGATGAGCCGTTCAAAATGGCTTGAAATGGTAGGCTTAGGTATCGAGGAGGGTACCATAGTCCTGCAAAGAATTATTGGGAACTAATATCAAGATGCTTTCTAAAATGAAATGAACTAATTCTGCTGTGTTTCAGTACTAAGTCTGTTGTTTCTGTCAAACCCAGGCACAATGGACAAATGTTTATCTGGTGGTAAAGCACTCAAGTCCGCCGCTGTTGCAAGAAGTTGGATCACATCCGCTTTTGTGTCAATGCCGTATAGAACCATGCTAGTCGTTGTAAGAATACCAAACTTCCCTTCGTGACCTGCACGTTAATTATGACCGATTCAGGAAATTTTCTTCAGCCTGGTTCTTCACGAGATGGATTCGCATAACTAAAACAATTTACCAACTGCTAGCAACGCATTCCATCCCAAATACGGATACTTATCAGTCACCAAGTGTTCTTTGCATTCCTGCTCCAAGAGATCCATGCCATTTATTTTTGCAATTTTGCACGCCATTGCGTTCACATAAAAAACAGCGGGACTCAAATCTAGGAACAGTCAAAGACAAACTGGTCGATAGGTCTTCAAGCAACTTGTCAGTTTTTTCCCTTACTTGATGATGTAAGGTTTAGTAACGCTTACCCTCGTGCATGTCTTTAGAGTACCAAATATTTTTGCGGTCCCACGCAACATAGGACGATGACTGTCCGAGTCTTTCTGCGTGCAAATGTCCGCTGACAGTAAAATTGAGACTAGTAGAGGAAACTAGCTGCCATGTTGACTGGGCATTCTTGTAAATAAACCTTTGGACCTGCATTGACAATGATGGTCTACAAAATAGAAGCTCAAATGTTAAAATTTTCAAACGTTATCGAGACGAGGTGACGAATGTATTCAACTCAACGTCCTTACCTGTCCACGATCTGTGCCTAGTAGAAGCAAGCGGTCCGAACTGCCGTAATGTAGAACAGCTGCAAGATTAATGCTCAGTCTTAGTTCCGGTTCCAGTCTAACTTTTTGAAAAATCCGGCCTCCGTCTTTTGAAACATAAATTCTTGCGAACCGAGTAACAAAATAAGGCTTTAGTTTCATATGTGAACGCATGGAGAGATCTGATTTTCATACAGAAGTACATAGCTATAGGTGACCAGAGAAACAACATAACAAAAGTGAGTGCACTAACGCCGGTAGTTCTCGCATTGCCCCAGGTTTCGCGTATAAAACAACAGTGTCACCGTCAATGCAATGCATCTCCGACAAAGGGCAGCATGATTGTGTCACAATTTGATTTACCATAGTATCAACACCTACGAGATTAAGTCAAATGGTGGCATCTTGGAAAAAAATTGCCAAGGATTGAAACATTCCTAACTTTTCCAAGTAATTCTATTACCAGTTGCTTGCGAGAACGATAGCTTTCCAGTTCCAGAGCTATTTTTTGTACTAGTGTAAGCTTTTTGAACATTTCCGACACGAAAGACCACTCCACCCTCAAGAATAACGATCAATGCGTTACTGACGAACCCAAGATCCAAGGCAACAATGACTGGCAGTTCAGATTTCAGATGCTGTGGCAATTGCTTTCTTGGGATCCGAAGAGGGTCACAGTAACTTTGGGTCAAACGGTTCCCACCCCAAGTAAAATGGACGAATTTGCTAAAACATGAAGCATTATAGGATTATTGTACTACAATTCAGCAGCTATCTCTCGATTCTAACAGAGCATTTGATGATAAAACGTCATCTACAGAAATCTGTATACTAAGCATAGGCAGCAATTTCCATTCCGAGCACTTGTTCGCAGGGGCTACGAACTAGTCTGGCACGTGCCCATTTCCAAGCGACCTATTAAATAATATTGTATTGAATGAAATTTTTTCTGAATCAAAGAAATACTTCAGTTTCCAGTTTTCATCATTCAACTTCCTATGCATTGTCGACAAAAAGCCCTTTTATTTTTACCAACGGCATTTCGGCGTCCATGACAGTGATGTTGCCTGTATTAAAAAATGCGATGGTATTGTGACCACTGCGTACTCAACTTATCTTGATCCGTTAGTGATTATCAAAGCAAAGCTACGATTTAAGTCTGACACTCAATGTATACCTGGCCATTCCAGAAAAACGTGTTCTGCTTGACTCCAAAAGTCATATGAAGTACTGGTGTTTCGATCGTTGCTATCGTATCGGTTTTGCTTCCTATATGCCCATGGTCTTTTCTCCGGCCCAGCTGATAGCTTATACGTAAATTCTTCTGATCTCCTGCATTGTCGGATCCCAAAGGAAAGACAAACATAGGCCAAATATACTCACTTCATGGTTTTTGTGAGAAGACTTTTTTCGCGATTTTAAGCAAGAAGTAGCTTACGGTACAAGCAGTGAGATGAAGAAAATTGGAATCTGGTATTTCGTCTGCATTCCGAGTGTGGATTATTCATACAGATTTCAATACAGATTCACGAAAACATTCAAAATTACTTCGTCATATCTACTTCAATTGTATGGATAAAGGTTTGTTATTCTCAAGCAATTCGCTTGGTTAATGCATTTCAATTTCAACTGAATTCCGTTCATGCAAGGTTTTTGCAAGTTGCAATTGCACCTACGTTGCGTGAGATGCTATGCTGCTGCACATACAACACCTGACCTCAAAGAGAAAGAGCAGCCTCCCAGAAATCATCTGGTTGTCATGTGAACGTGAACCTCATAATTTGCAAACTTGGTTAGAAGGTTCAGACAAATCCTCTCCTGCATAACTGACAAACTCCAGTTTCAATGACAGCAACGTTCCTAGGCATACATTTCCATTACAGATTCTCCAGAACGCGTTTTCGGATCTAGCCAATGCTATTTAGATCTTTAAGTTGAGATTGTCCAACTGTTTATTTCATGCTTTGGAAACTAACTAGAAGCACCGAGAAATAATTTATAATACGGCAGTTCTTGCATCACATCTTACTTACATCATAAAATTCCGCGAGTACGAAGTTCTAGTAGTATAAATGCCTTAATATTTTGATCCTGTATCTGATTTAACTCCTGGAGCAAACGCCCCTTTCCCGCATTAGATTTGCTATAAGCTTCCGTTAACGCTTCAGCGTACTCTATCCACACGCAATTGGCACATCCTGACATGCAGCAAGTAGACGGTGGTTCTAAAGAGTTGATGTCTTCCGGTTCCAGCATTTGAGGGTTGAAGACAGGTCGAACGGCCTCGCCTCTGCCTTTGTTGTCTTTTGATCCAAATACGGCAATTCGACAATCCCCTACAAACTTATTGCTGCTCTGATTTTGCCCACTGGTGACCTCTCTGGTGTTATTTTCTGCACTCAAGATCTTTTTCGAAGAGCAGTAGTTACGTAAGATTTGCGTCAAAGACGAAACAGAAACTGGATACATTGAAGAAGCTACTATCCTAATTTTTGGCATAACGGCTAGAAAGGAGCTCATGTATTTGGCCGATAGAACCCTAGCTTTTTGATTAATCGACTGCAGTCTCTTTTGAAGATTGTGGGATCGTTGATCACCAGTTTTTGATCACTGCAACAAATTGTAATTACGTTGATTTCGATTTTCCGCAATTTGATACTACGCAACGCAGTTCTTAACTTTACGTAGGGGACAATGTGGGAATAATACAATGTTTCACTTACTGTTAATGCTTTCTTTAATCTAATCCATGGAGTACTATCTGAGGAGTAAAACTGAAATAGATACACCAGAACTTGATTCTCTGGCCACAAGAACGAAATTACTGACTAGGTTTCACTTGAAAAGGCACCACGAAACTATAGTTTTCCAACATTTTAATGGAAATCCTTACAATGCCAACTTCGGTGGTTAAAAAATGTGAAATTGAATTGAATTGACTGCATAATTTTTTGAAAAAACCATCCGTCATTTGTCCATTCCATTTAATAACATGTGACAGTGCGACTGACTTGCTATGTTCGACCAAATTCTACCGACATATGTTTTGAAGGTGAGAATATTCTTCTTTGCTATTTTGAGATTTGATTTGAATTTTTGTGCACATGGATTCAGATTAGATATTTGTGATTTAATGCATTAACGAAACATTTGATAAACTCATTATGTTTTAAACGATTATGGTTTGATTGCAAATATCCGCTATCAATGTGCAAGTTTAGCTATTACTGTCAGTCTAATTACAGAAAACTGAAAATTTTTGCAATACACAAACTTAAAGAAGTCGATTGCATTTTTTCTACCGAAACCATAAATGATACCATGAGTTTGTGCCTGTGTTAATGAAGGTGTACCCAATTTCACAAATGTCATACTTGTCATATTTTGTTCACTGTTTTTGCCGCATTACGACTTAAAGACGCACGTGTGCACGTATTTTGACAACATAACTGCGTTGCATTGGATGGACGTGAGTATGATGATTGCCACCACCTCAACGCATTAAAATATGTTATTTTCTGACGTCTATTGTTGATGCGTTTGTATTCCATTTGATTTATCTTCACAGTGACAGAAATGTTCTGAAAACGTATCGGAAGTATTACGTAAACGCTTGGTACACAATTGGAATTCCTCCTCACACTAAATTTTTTAGCCATGGCTTCTCGCCGAATGAGAATAAAAACGGCCGCCAAGTTACCTGGTGTAATTGGCCCTCCGGACAGGCCTAAAACCCCGTCAATAACTCAATCTTCTGTTAGCAGCACTGCAATACAGAACTTCACAGAGAACTCATGTTCAAGTTCTTCGTCATCAATCGCACCTTCACCGTCGCCTGCCACTTTGCCCCCGCCATCTCCACTTTTGTTTCATGCTCCTGTCACTCCGAAAACTCCCGTTTCACTTCCAGTGGCTCGAAAGTCGATGCCAATGGAAGAAGGAGAAAGGCAGCCAAAAAAGTTGCGCCAGCGGCCGTTGAAAGGCACCCTGCCTGATCCGAAGGATAGGACCATGCGGCATTACGCATTCTTCAATCCTCCGTAAGATTTTATCAGTTCAGTTCTTTCGGTACCATGCGTTGAGTTCCTACTTTTTTAAAGTGAATTTCTCTCCTGAATTGCTGTTCTTATTTTACAGGAAAGACAAAGATAGTCCGGAGAAAGGAGAAGAAGAAAATGACACGGAGGATCAGGCTGAAGTTACTGCACCGATAGTTTCGCGCAAATCTTCCACAGATTCTATTGCTTCCGGAGGAACTGATTCATCTACACCTACAGCAGTTGGCCCGAGGGTGAAAATTGGAGAAGATGGAAAACTCATATTGGACGAACAAAGTTTGGTGAGTAAAACAATTATATTTGAAACGATGACAAAATATTCTTAGAAGAATTATAAATGATTTGGATTTAACCATAGGTGGTAGAAACAAGTGAATCCCAAAGAGCAAAGCAACAGCTGGATCAAATGGAAACTGTCTCAGGTGCAAAATTCATAATTGGATCCTCCGGTATTTATTCCAGAAAGAAAGGAGTGAAACGGGGCTCGGACTGGGATAGCAAGGGTGAGGAATCTTATCATTTTGTAATATTACTTTAGTATCATCATGTATTTGTGAGCAGTCTTTCAATTCTTGCTTCCACCTCCAAATGTTTTCATATATTTGCAAAATATGTGCAGAAACAATGAAGTTCTACCGCGGTCTCGTTGCATGTGGGACGGACTTCTCTATGATGGCAACCTTGTTCAAAGGAACGCGGACAAGAGGCGAATTAAAGGCTAAGTACAAAAGGGAAGACCGCCGAAATCCACAACAAGTGAGCAAAGCTTTATCAAATCAGTATTTTGATCCTGGTGCAGCTCTTTCTGACAGTGATGAAGAAAGTGACGAAACCGAAAAGAATACTGGAGAGGAATCCCCGCAGAAAAATGATGCCGCCGAAGCGGTTCCTATTCAAGATGGTAATCTTGAGGAAACAGTGGTTACAGAGAAATTGTTCAGAGCGTATCCTCATGGAAGAAGTGTGAAGTCAACATTGCCTTTTCAAAAACCTGGTGGTAAAATGGATTGGGGCGTTTACAATGCCTTAAAAAATGATGTGAAAAGCTAATGATAGGTAGGCCGGACTTTAAATAATTGTTTTTATCAGTTCAGTGGGTTTAGTATGTCCTAGATCAGGATGTGATTATACTAATTGGCAATGGAAAGAAAAATCAGCGTAGTAGTTATATCTCTATCTCTGTAATATTTTTAGAGGTATAAATGCAAGCAGATGCTTTGAATAGGATGGAACGTGTAATCTTGCTTTTTTACTTTGTACAGTTAACGCTATACTCATTCATATGCTGCGATTCCCTATTTGCATGTTGTGAAACGTGACACGTTTTTAGTTTTTTAAAATCGGGTGTAAATAACGATTGCAGCTGTTTGAGAGATCTTAGTTTCTCATTAAAAGTAAGTCGGCAATTGAAACGACACAGCTGTTACTTCCTCTAGTTGCTAGTTACTGTTACTGTATGCTGGATTGGTTACTGTTGGAGTTGAGCATGCGGTAGTCCTATCCTAAGCTGATCAGAAACTGTTAAATTAATCTTTAGACAGGTGTGTCGGCTTTAAGAGCAACCCGCTATTAATAAAATATAATAATGCCTGAAAGAAACCCGTTGTTATTACTATGAATCTAGCCTTTATTCTTCGTTTCATCCAGCCTAATCATTATTGGTTTCGATGACTAGACTCGGCGGCACGCTCTTCAAAATTTAACACAGCAACAAGTGATTATTATTCGTCAGCCAAATGCAAATTCAAGTCTTGCGGCTTGAATTACAACAGACCAGCTAATTTCTCTACGATCAACTCCATTCAACCTTGCATTGGATGAAATAGCCACATGAGATAAAAAATCCATTAGGCTGGGTTTCGGAAGTTCTTTCCGGCAAATTTGGCAGCATCGCCGAGTTCCTCTTCAATGCGGAGAATCTGGTTGTACTTCGCCAACCGTTCAGATCTGCAACGGTGCTCCAGTTTTTATCTATCACGAAAATACAGATGAAAAATTTATGATGCCGTAATACAATAATGAAATAGTTACAGCATTATAGTCACAACTATTCTATACCTGTCCGGTGCTCAGTCCCACGACGAGGTCAGCAATGAATGTATCTTCGGTTTCACCAGACCTGTGAGAAACCATGGTGCCCCAGCCGTTCTTGCGGGCCAACAAGTGGGCATCAATAGCTTCAGTCACAGAACCAATTTGATTGACCTTCAGCAATAAGCAGTTGCACGCTTTCTTTTCAACAGCAGTTTGGATTCTCTTAGGGTTTGTAACAGTCAGATCGTCACCAACAATCTGAGTCAAAGAATCACAAACATTCAGAAAATTCTACATTACAACCCACACAGAAAATTAACCCAAGGCAATTTAACTTATGCAGGAGGTTTACCTGAATGTTGGTATTGGCAGTAAGCTTTGTCCACGCATCCCAATCATCTTGATCAAAGGGATCTTCAATAGAAACCATTGGATTTTCTTTAATGAATTCCTGATAAAGCTCTCCAAGTTGGTCAGGAGTAATGAAGGTGGATGGATCTGGCTTAGGGTTCTTGAAATCCAGATCGTATTTGCCATCTCTATTGAATATACATAGTTTTAGAAGTTTGTTCAAGATCTGAATTACTTTTGAATGCAATAATTCGTTAACGTTAGCCATGTGGAAGTTGCCTACCTGTAGAATTCAGAAGCGGCGACATCCATACCAATTTCAATCTTTCCAGTATATCCAGCCTTGGCAATGGCTTCGTTGATCAAAGCAAGAGCTTTAAAGCAAATATTAATGATACTTTAGACTTCTTGACTTCAACATGAGCGTTTAAAAGCCATACTGAATATGAAACTAACCATCCTTATTGTTCAAAATATTTGGCGCAAATCCTCCTTCATCACCCACAGACGTGGCGTCCAGACCGAATCGGCCCTTGATCACGTTCTTTAGGTGATGGAAAACTTCTGAGCCCATCTTCAGAGCCTCGGAGAAAGTAGAAGCACCAGTTGGAAGAATCATGAACTCCTGCATGGCCAACTTGTTTCCAGCATGAGATCCGCCGTTGATAACGTTGAAAGCTGGAACGGGCAAGATGACATCACTTCGTCCAGCTAATTCAGCAATGTACCTGGATCGAGTGAACACAATAGTCAACTTATTAGCACAGAATTTACATTAGCACAACAACGCAGTTTCTACAACCATTCATGCTTTACATACTTGTATAAGGGAATGCCTTTTTCAGCAGCTCCAGCTTTGCATGCAGCGAGGGAAACTCCCAAAATAGCATTGGCTCCGAGCTTGTTCTTGTTATCGGTTCCATCCAACTTGAGCATGAACTCATCAATTTTGCGCTGCTCCGTGATAGGGATGTTCTACAAAAGGAAAAAATATATTAGTATGTTTCATTTTTTTGACATGTATATACATAAATTGATGAAAAATGTCATGAAAGATGGCTCGTTAGAACTCTACCTCAGCAATCAATGCAGGGGCAATGATAGTATTGATGTTTCCAACAGCCTTCAGGACACCTTTGCCATGGTAG
>VRMD01000099.1:0-43036 GCA_009872375.1 Sminthurides bifidus
AGTTTCGCAATTTGACCAAAAAGTAGATTTTCCTTCCCGTAATGAGACCTGAGCATAATTTAACTCTGTAATCTCTCATTACGGTGAGTTACACCGCAGGAAAATGTGAGGCAACATGAGAGCTGCTTTTGAATTAGTCACCAATACTCCCAGCCTTCAGAGAGAATCAAAATGGTTTATCATTTCCCTCGCTTAGCTCCCGAGCTAATGACAAAGGAATAAGGAAGGAGGTACAGGAAAAGACGGTGCTGTTCGTATTTTAGTCCACTTGAGAAACTGCGATACACTCCAGATAGGGATTTTTGCCAAAATTACTGTCTGGCGATGTGGTGAGAGGGAAAAGCGCAAGTTTCAATGAAGAAAAAGTTTTTGCAAAGAACACATGGACACATAGACTGGACTGGAAGGAAGTTGATGTGAAAATAGATTCTGCACTGAATTTGCAAAAGTTTCTTTAGCTAAAGAAAGGACGAGAGGGCAAGTGAGCTCGGAGGCGGACTGATGATTAAGCGAAGAGGAAAAATAAGAGGATAAAAAAGAAAATAAGCTTTATTTACTTCTCCTGGCCAGTTAGTTCGAATGGCTTGTTTATTTTTCGGAAATACTTGAGATTCTTTTATAATGGCTCTTCCCTCGGAGAGTTAAGCACGTGTTGAAAGAAAAATGACAGATACGGATTGTTATTTATGAGATATGCACAAGAGTCTTGGCGATATGAGGAATCAAGGGTGGAGAGAGAACAAGAGCCCACTGTCTTGTTCGACATGCTTTTCAGAACAGTAGGCACGGGGGAGGGATGAGGATCCTCAACGGCTTTTGTGTACAAGTGGAAGAATGAGAAATATACATGAGGCAGAGGCTTTGCGCTGGAGAAAGCAATAGCAAGGCCAGATAATAATGCATGGGGTGCAGAGGAAGAGCAAAATGTTTGTTCTACGACAGAAAACTACTTGAATCGGTCAAGTGGGAAAACGAATTTAGAATCACGGGAACAAGTCCTCCACAAAATCTTCTTTGCAACGTTCAAACGAAATTGAGTGAGGGAGACGCTTCGGGATTTTCTACTGGGCATTGCATTAATGTACTGCTATCATAGAAGCTTACCTCTCGGCTTTCCTTTTATTCGACGCTGGAAAAAGTTCACCAGAGAATTTCCCCTGGCTAACGGACTATACATTGTCGTCGAATATACAATTCTGAGCTATTGCGATAAAGGAAAGCAATTCTTCTTCTCCTTCCTCAATGCCATGAGGACATAACGTCCGTTTTGCCCTAGGCTTTGAAAAAGTATTTATCGTCATTCGGATTGGGTTCGAGGGCACAAAATAGTGGAAACTGTCCTGATTTTGACATAGAACCGTAAGAGACGGAGCGGTTCGAATGCCGGTATTACCACAGTGAACAGTTGTTATATTTCGGAAATGAAGCATGCAGTGTCTGTCGAAGGGTAGGCTGGCTTACAATGCGGTAATTTGTCGGAAGTTAGAGAGAAGTTAGTGTGCCTATTCGGAGAGTTGTGACGAGCATATTGTGGAATTTCGAAGAGTTGGTTCCGTGAATCAGAACCAAGTTCCAGGTTCATGAGCCTCAAGAAGGTTATGCCAATACATTGGAAGAAACTGAACAAACAAACCGGGATGAGGTTTTAGCAAGCTTTTATCCGGGCTTTTAAAAGGAAGTGGCAAGGAAGATTGGAGGAATGAGGCTTATTGCAAAAGGCGGCTTAGAAGGAACATTTTAAGGCACCCGCATCGCAAGAAGATGAGCTGTCTGCGACAGGTGGAACAAAATGAGCTGGGATATAAATGGAACTCATTTTAGGTGAGAAATACCGGGCTGGAAAAGGCTGCGAGTCTTTGTGCCATGTGATAGAAAAAGGAACTCGCACAAATCATTCGCTGACTTTGTGTGCGCTG
Organism: Sminthurides bifidus; assembly: GCA_009872375.1. Taxonomy (NCBI): domain Eukaryota; kingdom Metazoa; phylum Arthropoda; class Collembola; order Symphypleona; family Sminthurididae; genus Sminthurides; species Sminthurides bifidus. The sequence goes on from VRMD01000099.1 coordinate 1,917, forward strand.
TTGTGGCTCGGTTACATATGACAAATGATCGTTTCATGCTGACTGGACACATGGGAAATAGTGGATATTAGTCGAATTCGTCCCGTGATCACAGAAATACCTTTGTACATTCCACTAAATAATATATTAGCTTTCAGTGTACTAGAATACTGCAGTGCGACGCAACTATGGCTATGCAAAAATAATCATTCGTCACGTCCACAGGAGACAAATCAAGTCTCGTCTCGACCTTGCGTCACTGTCGTGCCATGTCGTTCATCCCTTATTTTGGCCATTGTATCTTCATGAACTTGTGGTTCTAAAGATGCGAGGTTGAACCGGAAGTAAAACTATGAGATCACCGAGTTATTTTCAGGCTAGGAGAAGTGACGAGCCACAAACGATTAAATGATGACTGTGACGGGCAAATCAATAACAGTTTTAATACAGAAAAAACTTGGGATTCTTCTTCCTCTTTGGACTGTCTGTAACTCTTCCCACGCTTTCACTCTTCACCATGTCGTGTCAAAATCAAGCCGAAAATCCAGTCTCATCCTTGATTCTGTCTCCTGCCAATTCCATTTTTGGCGTGAAATCATCTCAGGAGTTTTAGCACAACATTGGACGTCATGGTATGTATACGATCATGATATTCCAGAAATTCCAGAGTCAAGAACCTAATCTTTGGAGAAGCCAGATCCAAGTGTGATTTGAGATTTCCTCGTACCACTCAAAACTCTGGCGCAGAGAAAAACTTGTCCTGTGTCTTGGAGGGAAGGCCGAGTGTATTTACTTTTACGCAACAGTTGCAACTTTTTTATTTAGCTGCGACTTGTATTGATATTTCCAGTAAATATTTGTTCTTCCGTTGTCGCTTCGCTCAGAGAAAATTCCGCGGCTCTCAAGACTTGAACATGGCAGATGTATCAAGTTCAAGCCTCACATTCTCAGCTTAGGTTTCGTATTCCAACTTTTTCTCCTCATCGCCATTGTGTTCGTGTCGTCAAAGCAAATGAGGTCTGCTTTCACAAATCGCAGAAACATTCTCAGTTTAAAAATGCCAGCCTGAGAGTGAAAAGTTTGGATGAAAAGCGAGAGAAAATGGGAGTGTTTATCATGTTGGCAAAAGAAATATGTTTTTGTTTCTATTCAGCAATATGAACTGCAGAATGAATTTCAGGCTCTCTAATTACAAGCTTTTTAAGTAGCAGAGGCAATCGTGATTCATTAAGCGCGACCGTTTTGCGTATCCGGGATCACGTCTTAAATTTATGACGGTAGCCTTTTGAGCCATGTTGTTTTACAAACATAACCCGTTATCTACAACAAGGTCATCATTTAAATCTCTTCCGGCTGTAGATGTAAATAGGCGACAAAAGCACAACCTAGTTTCGTAATATGCAACAACATTTTGACTGCACTTTGAGAACGAGCAACATAATCTGAATCTTCTCACTGTCAGTAATACTTTCTCGGAATATGGAGGCTTCTCCCAAGCCTTATGCGCAGCATTATGTACTAAAAGCATGAAATGGTCGCCAATCGTAAAGGAGAAAATTAGAACATGTTCCAATTTCAAATTCACGTGTGTGGAAAATGATCAAACTCAAATTTTACTGTATGGATCACTTTTTCTATGAAAATCCGCACTTTGTAGTATTGTATTGCTGCATAAAGTAAACTTTGCATCAAATTTTCCATGAAACACATATTAATTCGGATTTTGATGCAGCCATGCGACCGAATCAGCTCCTTTATCAAGGAGAAAGTGCCAGACTTGTGCTACAAATTGATAAATTTCGGCCAGTTATACAATATTTTCGTGATAATTTCTACGAATTGATGAAAAGTGATTTTGAAGGACTTCCTTGAGGATGTAGAATGTAGATCCCCAAATAGTTAAAGTCATAAAGGAGGAAGAGAAAGAGGGGAGGGGAGAAAGGGGCGAGCTGAATAAAATAAAATCTTGTCTTTTTCATTTTATTACGACTTGATCGCGAAAAAGGCTCATGAAGCATATGATGTGATAGAGCTTCATTGAAGAGCACATTAATGTTCAAAGTGAAAGATATGGGACGAAAAAGGGAAACGAGCTTGATGGGCTAAAATCCTAGAAGGATGTTATACACAGCTCGTTTGCCTGTCAGAGCATGAAAGGCATTGAAGCGAGAGGAGGTTGAAAATTAACCTTACATTCTATCATAAAGCTGTGCCTTTTATAGACACGCATATTATGCACGCTCCTTTCTTGGCTCCAAAGCAAAGCGACGGGGTAAATCTGGGAAACTACCTGCTCCAGAATCAATAGCTCAGGAGGGTTTAGCAATGTGCTCATGATCTGTCAAAATGCAGAATTCGGCCGTAGATGTGCTGAATTTGCATATATGTATGATCCTATAGCTCTTACCGCAGCCTTGGATCAGGGTATGGAAGAACGAAATTGAATTAAACAGGGAAAAGATGCTTTGAATCCCTTTGTCTAATGAATGTATAGTGCGCACTGGATGAGCATCAACTGTGCTTTTTTTCTGTTCGCAGGACCATTTTGGAGATTCATGCGTTCGTGCTAGACCAAATTTTATCCAGCCGAGATGAGCACCCGATTGCCGGTAAGTTGTCCCTAGTTGATTTGGATCCTTCCGGATTTAGCATAATTTGCTAGATTTGAAATGTTGATGTCATAGTGATAGTAAAGATGAATGCCTTTAGACTGTGAGGAGAAAAAACCGAGTAACTAAATCCTGTCTTCATGAAGTATTACGAGCGTCGTTAAGTTTTCATGGAAATAGACTATTATTTATCTGACCTCTTACATGCGGAATTATTCGTGTAGTCGTGGCAACATAATTTTCAAATCATTGTCATAGAGACTTGAGTTACTTTTTAGGTTCTAAAAGATGATTGAAAAGTACCTTAAGGCATTGAGAATAGAGCTCAAGTACTTTATCTGTACAATTTTTATTGCACTGGAAATATTTCAAGCGGATTTAGAAGCAGCATGGTCTACTTGTACAACATTTCTTTGTGAAAATACATCCGTTCAGAAGAAGTAGATAACAATTCGCTGTGTTCGAAAAAGAATTGGAAGCTGATGAAAACTGAACGGAAATATGATACTTTCTTCGTACGTCTTAAATAGGTCCATCTCTATAGGAAAAAACTACTGTCAGAGTTTCACACGACTTACGAAATCCTAAGTGAGTGTAGAAAATCTTTTGACGTAGAGGAAAAGATAACAAGTCCAGGCTTAGTGCTAAACCGTTAGTGCCATCCTTAAGCTGATTGCTGCAACATGCTTATTGACAGAATCACGTGCGCTTTTCCCACAGTTTTTTGATGAGCGGAAATACACCAGAGGCAAACAGGTCATGCGGAAAAGGAAAACAAGGAGTAGTAGAGAAAAAAAGGAAATGAAGTAACCGAGGATCAAAGATAAAAGACGTGGTCTGAGCCAGCAGAGGTAGAAAAATTGCGTGGGGTGAGAAAGAGGATTTACAGTGGAAATTCTTTCGGGTATTCTGCTGAAGAAATGAGACGAAAGATCAAGATGCTAGCCAAGTTTCATAAATCAGTTAGCTGGAGCAAGAAATCTGGCTGAGCAGATTTGCGGTGAAAGGACTGTATGCGACCTAGAGCAGGAGTCAGAGCCTGAGGTGAAAGGTAGCCGTGATGCTGAAGAAGGTAAAACTGCTCAGACAACGGAATCGTACAAGATGAATGGCGATCGGAAAATTTTGTATTCCAATGGCAGCGGCTCTTGTTAGACGTTGAGGAATCCTTTCCTTTTGTTGTCTCCGCAAGCAGTAAGACAATAAATAAAGTAAGGATGATTCACACCTACGGCCTTTTTCATTCCACTCCGACATTATGTCGTGCCAGCTTGACAACGGATCAAACAAGGAATGTTGAGGGGGAAAAGTTCACAGGAGATCGCAGCCTCACAGATGTTTGTTAGAGGATAAAAGTCCCACACATTGAAGAACATACATTTCTTTGGTGCGTAACCGACGGACTCAAAAAGATTGAGCGTCAGAATTGGATCGAACAAATTTGAAATCCGTCTTCAAATTTAAGTCCTGACATTGAGATTCCCACACGTATGGCTTTAATACGCTTGCAAACGTCATATCTGTTAAAAAGGACATACATAAACATGGAGCGTACGATCCCAACTATTGCGTGAGGAGAAAGCATATGTTTGTTGTGTGAAAATGAGTTCAGTTTTTGAAATTCGTCTTTTGAAATAATAGGCGTTTTATGTACTAACTTGAGTTGATTGAATTGCAGACTGGGGGTCATGGGGGAAGCTCGTCATTGCCAAAATACATTACACTGTACGTCCTTCTTGCTGGCATCGGGGGTGGGCTGTTCTTCGTCATTCTGGTTCTATACTGCTGCAAAGTATGTATGGGCCGAAGACTTGTCTTTGAAAACGTTCTGCCCAGGTGAGCAACATTTCTTTCAGCGTTTGCCAACTATTTGCAAATTATTTTCCCTTTGCAAACAACTGCAAACTATGAGTTGATGGTGATCAGCCCTACGTGAAAATGGACTCCTGGAACAGAGCTTATCTTCTTGCAGAGTTTGTTAGTACTAGATCAAAATAGAGAGGAAGATATTCTGCAAACTTTCACTTGGTTGAGCCTAGATTTTATACCAGTCGGAGCTGCATTGCAGTGCAATCCAGTGGACAGTGGAAGAGTCGGGAGGGAGGAGTAGACGAAAGAGTGTGGCGGCTGCCCGGGTGTGTGTTAACTGATATACTCCTGGGTTTGTCATTTGATTGTGTCATGTTGACGTAGAATTTGTCATGTTTCCTCGGGATTCTCGCAGTCTCTTTGAGTTGTGATGATGATTAATTGCAAGGAGAGGAGATGCCAGGTGGGAATAGATAGAGCTTGAGAGGAAAAATTTACTTTCACAACAAGTCCCACTTGACTTGTTGGAACTGGGGGCAAGAGGGATGCTTGAGAGACAAGGGAATGAATACTCCTCTGGATTTTAAACATGGGAAAGAACAGCAAACGGACTTGAAATAAGAAGCAATGTCATGCTCTACTTGATTTAAATTCTGTTGTGAAATTATGTTTCCGAATTTCTTTGTAGTTCAGCTCTCACAGCTAAGCGACTCCCGTGGCATATGAACCGTGTTCTCCGTTGTTGAAAGGCCTTCCAAGGCATGGAACAGGAAAGCTCCGAGCTTTTCAAATTGTAGCGTACGGTGAAGCTCCACGGGGGAAATATGAGAGACGATATGAAAACGATGAAGATGCTTGAGGCAGAGAGAAAGGAAGAAAATAGAAACTCAGGTATTTGAATAACATCAAGTTAATGCTGCCACACGCGCCTACGTGCTACCAGACATTCCGCCTTACATTTGCTGTACTAAAGCACGTTGCTACGACTAGCTCGTCCCTACCCTCTTCCTTCATGTATGCACAAAATATGCTCTTATTAGTTTCAACATTATTTTCCTCTTCGTATTCGTCTCGCACTTTAATCTAGACTAGACCTTTTATCTCCGTATTCCGTTTCACTTGAAAAATTGTATGCAGAAAATTGTGCAAAAGTTGTTTCCTTCCTATTTTTCTCATGATAATTTCCCTCAGACTGCCTTTTCATCCCAAATGCACCAAATCCTCACACATCCTACGGCCTAATACGCGTCTTTCAAAGTACCTGCCACCCATTGTACTTTCCGCTGTCTCGAGTAGCTGTACTAAGCATCTTTTTTTCCCTCCGCCAAAGACCAGGACGGTAAACTTTTCCAGTCCTCTTGTAAAAGCCTGGCAGAATGTCCTTTCATGTACTTTACATGACATTCGATCCTTACAACTCATGCATCATCCCTCCCGTGTAATTCCACCAGCCTTATGCTATTAAGGAAAAGTATGTCACCGTCATCGCAGGCAAGGAATCACATCTCCATTACATGTGCGCAGTCTAGACCGCTTAGACTTTTCCCGTTCACCCAAAAGTAATTGCAGGGTCGCTGGATTCCATATACGGGGGAGTATATTCTGTGAAGTAGCAGGGTCATCCGACTTGATGAGGAGCTCTCAGGAATGGAAATAAATAGCTGTCTTGTCGCTTCCTCCCGCTTCTTCTTAATTAACGTGTGGTACAAAGGTGACCCATGAGACGACGCAGCTGTAATTACCGTAACGTGCCTCCTTCCCGCCCCGAACCCTTTTCTTCCTCAGACTGTGAGTTTCGAGCAAGTAGCCAAGGTGGACTTTCTCCGACTTTGCATTTTTCGGAGGGTAAAACTCCAGTGCGGTACGACGCGGATGCATAACGAAAAATTAGCTTGCCTCGCAACATGTAGTAATTTGATAAGCAAAGTGATTAAATTTTAGGAACAGAGACGTTTCTTTTGCATTTTCGTGCTGTAAACAGATTCTTTCCTGACTTGATTCGGATTAGGCGGGAGTTTCTCTTGCAATCACGCACTGGCACGATCCGCACTCTTGCTTCCATCAGTAAAAGTTTTTGCGTGCCTGCTCCCAGAGTTATTCATGGGGAAATGCATTACACTTGAGTTAATGGAAAAATGGAGGAAGAATGGGGATTCTTGTAATACATATCAGGCTTTACGGTTCCGAGTGTTTGGCACTGCGAAATTTCATCCAGGAACCAATATGAAACGAGTTTATTTAAGTTTGATTGTAGAAAATTTAACAAAAACACACGGCCAGAAGATATGGAGAGGATTTTCTGCGGCCAGGAAAACTTATCTGGAGAAATATTAGCAGCCTTTGTCTTCTAGAGGAAGACGGTTCACCGGATCTGCTATGGTGTTTTGCGGAAACTGGAAGTAACCGCGATGATACCAGCCGCAAGCTGGCCCCCTATTGTGGCCGTGTAAGACGATTTTCGCGGGCAGTGCTGGCTACACTTATCCGGTTTTATTGGAGCTGATAAATCGGCGTAAAATTAATCAACTGATGCGCAAAACCAAAAGGATAGGCTTTTCCGTCTTGGGATTAGTTCTGAAGAACTGATCGCAGTCTTCCCCTTGCTCTGGTGATTGTAATGGCGAAAAGAGATTAATTCACTGCACTTAGTGGAGGACAAGGAAAAGGTCTGGGAATTAAGATTGAAACTTGGAGGATACTTGTATTGATCCACTTTCAGAAATGTTCCATGTTGCGATACGATCGATTGGCGAATTTCATAGCTTAGGGTAAAAGCACATGTCTTGCCACAAGCAAAGTTGATGTGTATGCATACAGGTACTTTAGACAGCATCCTCGGGCTGGTGAGTGTGCCGGACGGAATCAATGCCTTGATGAAGGCAAGTGCAGTGAGCGGGCTCGCAAGATTATGATTTTGAAAATCTTATAGTAGCACGATGGAGGGAAAGCAGCACGTGTGCACATTGTTTCGAAAGATGATGCGAGAGTCAGAGTGTGTAAAATTTTACAGGGATTTCAACTGCGATCGATGGCAGGATAGTTGCTGCATGAATATGACTGCCGACATGAGGTACACACGTCACAAGACCCAGGTTGGAATGACTAATGACAAAGAGAAAGTCGAAGGCTGGTGGAGAAAGTTATAGACTTGCTCCGAGCTTGTATTTATTATACACTTGACGGTGAGTTTGTGGCTGTAAAGCGGAGAGTGATTTTCGGCGTCTATTCATCCTACTCATTGCGTTGTCGCATTGCGTAAAACATTCATTTTCTCCCAGATTTGAGTGCTTTTGTGGGATCCTGATGAAGCTCTGCGAGGGTCCGAAATGTATTAAAGGTGAGAGAAAGAGAGAGAGAGAGAGAGCTTCTCACTTCTGAGCATTAAATCTTGTGTTTCAACAACATGTAAAGGGCCACAGCCTGAAACCAGAGAAAGATGCTGCGGCACTTCCTCGAAACATTAAACACAAATTAAATTATGTTCACCTCAGAAATGCGCAACAAGGTGCACATAAAGGGAGAAAAGGCCATGACATAAGAATACAAGGAACGGAAAGCTTACATTTGGCGAGCTAGAAGATTGGTAAAACACCTCCTGCCACTCACGGTTATGGTTTACACTACAGGGTTTTGCATTTCCATTTAAGAGCAAACGCACTGAAAGAGCGGATGAGTGGCAAGATGTGGGGTAAAAACTTGGTTTCTTTGTCAAACGTTCCCCAGGGTGAAATAATATCGTCAGTAGAACTTTCTTCGCATAATAGTCAGGCACGTAATATGTGTCACGAGGAATTCCACGCACAACAAGTGCTTGCTAACTTATTCCCTTCTCCACCTTCTCTGCTCCGTGTATGAGTAAAGACCGGCCGAATTGAATTTTGGAGAAAATGCAAACTTTTTTCTTTTTCGGCGTGCTAGGCATTCATATCCGAGACCGGATACTCGTCTCTTGGCAAATAGGCAAACGTAATTACAAAAGTTTTGACTGAGAAGGTTCAGAAATGTAGATCATCGAAGCAACTAATTAACATGAACTTTTTTCAAAGTGTGTATAATTATGCACCTAACACCAAGAATTTTTTCGCAGTCGTAGATTCTGCAAAGCACTTTTTAGACTTTGATGCAATTAAGGGAATAGTACATGGAAGAAAATGAGGTGCTGGGACGGATTCCATCCCTTTTAAAACACTACGGGGAAAAATCATATTATATTTCACGCACTCAGTTCCACCGGCCCATTAAAACTTTGAGAGTTCATGAGAAAGATTGGATGAAGAGGGATGTAGGAAGCGCATAAGTTCGGTTTAGTCAAATTATGTCGACTTACTTGAGTGAGAAAGTGGGAGGGATATACGCCCTTCCCAGGGATGTGGTAATGCACCTGTTGCGCGATGGAAAGCGGAGAAAGGTCGTAAATGTGGGAAAGTTTTTTTAGTTACAAGGCTATGAGACTATTATTTTCATGAGCGAGAAATCCTAGTGGAGGGAACAGAGCATTTACGGACGTAGCGGAGGCAATCAAGCCAAAAGTTAAGAATATTGAGTTACTCAGGCTCGTCTAGACAGTGAATTCCCTTGTAGAGCTAATGAGACCGCTTCTCTCGCTCAGAATACGAGGTTGAGGGGGAGATACAAGATGTGGGCTTTATTCTCCTTCCAGTTGGACGGGGGAGGAAAGAGAAAGAGGGACATTAGCTTAGTGGCCTGCTTTGACTTTCTCCAGCAGGCAGAATAGCTAGCTCGAAGGGAAAGGGAAGGTGAGCGGGATTCTGGGTCGCATGCAATCGGGGTGTTTGAGTTACAGCCAACGGTGTGCAACTGATTTAATTAGGATGAGAACAAGTTCCGCCGTCACATCCGTTGCAATTACCTACAATTGCGTGTTGCCCAGAGCCAAAGCATGCTTATTTGCCATGTGAGCCTTCAGTCCCACAAATGCATGGAGTGTATACACAGCTAGCTTCCGTCCGTAAGTTGCGGCATTTATAAACAACGGGCGGAAAATTGGAACGCTCTCCTTCCTCCTTTGCCTTCCTCAACAGCTTTGAAACGGAGATACGGCAGTGTGATTGTATACTCACATTTCCCTTTGAAAAATTGAAAGGAAATAGACTGTGAATAGCCGAGTGAACGTAACAAACGATCAGATACGAGTAATAGAGCAAGGGATCCATCTCTTCCACGACCCACGTCTCATACGAACCAGTTTCAAAAGGAACTAATACAATTATCAACCGATATTCCGTCGCTATTTCAGCGTGATTAATGGTAAATGGGGAGCAGCAACGTAATAAAATTACCATGGGCTGTTCCTTTGTATGCATGGAATAAACAAGTGGTGCCTTTTGATCTCCATATGCATGTGGTAGATTCAACCACATCGGACGGAAATCACTTTCAAAATTCTACATTTATCTGCAGTGTAACGCAGCAGGCTTGTGTGCGCGCTCTCTCTCTCTCCATCGCATTCATTGGAAAAAATATATTGAAGGCTACAAGTAGCATTGCAAATTTGTTTGCTTTCGTGAATTCATTTTATCCACGTGCTAATGGAATAGTTACTCTCGTCAAGATGAAAGGCGGCACCTACATATCTCAGCTGTGGCTTTGGACTGGTTTAATTTAGTTTTTCAAATGAGTACCAAGTCAGGGTAAGAGCAGATGTTTAGCATCAACTCATAAAGGTGAGAATGAGGAGATTAGTCTCCCGTTACGAAATGGAGAAGAAACCATATTTGTGTGAGCGTGTGGATTTGCAGGAATTCAGACCTCGTCAAGTTCATGTTGAATGCTTGGGGATTGCAGAAGTTGGGAAAAGCTGAACTTGTCTGAGCTGTCTGCCAGTGTACATCGCAACACTTTCTCCTGGAGGAGAAAGTCGTTACGAAATCATGAGTGAAAGGAGATACTTCCTCCATAGTCTGGCACGGGTACATGAAGTATAAATTTCGGTTTTTGTTTCCGTCTTGCAGAGATAGCGTAAAAGACACAGAAGCCACCGCTGGGACAACTGGAGCCGGAACAGCTGGAGAGCGTGGGACCAATGGCTCTGGAACTGGGTACGAGAAGAAAGCAGTTGTTGTGCAATATTCTGGTGGTGGGACACAAATCCTGACGACTACTAACACGGGTGAGCCGGGGGTTGCAGTATTTTGATAAAAGAGAAATCATGTAATGGTCCGACTTACGGATAAAGTTGCTAAACCTTTATCAGCAAGAGGAGAGACGAAGGAAATTGTCCTAGACGGTGGTACCTATCTATCTAAGTAGTTTCTACGGGTTTACTTCATGCGGATAAAATACGTCGAGCTCCTCAGGATATTGATTCAGGCCAAACGGATGAACACTGGATGAAACCATTTAGAAAATTGTAGCCCCAGGGCATCTAAAGGTCACACTTGTAGTCTTGCCTCTCTCGAATCACATTATGTTGCATACTTGTCCGGATTTACTTAGTTGGAAAAATATGCGCGTTAAACTTTTCCTCGGGTATATGCATCCTCTCTTGTATTCATCAAAGGGAAGCAGGGAATCTGCATAAGAGCACGTGAACGTCAAACAGAAAGGTATTTTTGTACAACAGATAAACAGTGTGACCAAACCCTAGTCGTCGTCGTCTTTGCAAGACTGGAAGGAGCAGGTGACTAGGAAAATCGTTCCAGCTTACCACATCCGGTTCGGAAAACAATAGAATAGAAACACAAGTGTGGCTGGAGGTGTTTGACCTGAATATGGGTCTAGAGGCATGGAAGATTTGAGGATTCCGTGTAGTCTGAACATGGACATTCCGCAGGTCCGGAAGAACTCAGTTCAGCTTCGCCCCCAACAGCTCTTTGTTTGATTTTGATGGGTAAAATATGACTGAGCTAAATTTTACAAATGGAAGGCCATACCTTTACGCAAGGGTGGTGAGACGTGCCTATTTATTTGCTCGGTGTATCAAAGGTGTTTCCGTGCTTGCAAAAACCCTTGACAGGAATCGTGATAAAAAGCAGTAAACCTTTCTAATTTCGGAATTGCTAACAAACGTTTCAAGTATGCGAGGGGCGGACATGTAAACAAAGGGGGAGACGGCATTTAAGGTGGATTCCCGCTGGACAGTCTGTTCATGCACCCTTTCTTACCTTGTGAGGCATAAGTTGATACTTGGACCTGTCCCACATACTGAATTCATGCATGAGGCAGAGACAAGTGGATCCGATCCAATCGTTTGATGCTTTGCCAACGGGCAATTTGTGTGGCAAGTTGCAAGTTATCGACAGGATGCTCAAAGGAAGCCACGGAGATACACAGGAACACATGCATCGCCAGCCAGTTACTGCTCTACACACACTCGCGTAGTAAATTCGAGGAGCTGAATCCGCTGCCGAATGTTTGCATTAGCAGGCAATGGAGAAAGGACAGAAGGAGAGAGAGAGAGAGAGAAAGAAAGAGAAAGCTCTCTGCAGAACCGCACGCATGGCCATTGAACGTAGTCGAGGAAGGAGGGAGAGGCAGCTGTTGTGCCGTATCATGCTGCTGCTCTACGCGGAAATGGATTTGAAGGCTTGGAGAGAGTTTCTAGGTCGCCATGGGAACATTTGGTGGGGAAAGTCAGCATTGACGTGGAATGCTAGAAATGTAGGTGAGTCTGCGATGTAGGTCTCATGCAAGATCCTCATCTTACTCTCCCTCTTTTCTCAGGCAGTCAAGGAGATAATGGAACAAACATCGTAACCTTAACTGTAAGCTTTAGCCTAGACGTTATCTCTTCCATGCTCACAGGTGAAAGTTGCTAATTAGTCAACACCGAGTTGGAATTTGAAACCTGAAAGTGAAATCTAGGCCATGTGAAATCTTCTGAGACTGGAGAGTTTGCTGTGTAAAAAATATCACTTTTTTAACGCTCACTTCCTGGTGTGGAACCCAGTGTCTAGAAAAACTTAAGACATGTTTCCAAGCCTTCGAGAGTTGGAAACTCCCTGCGTGTATTGTTACATTATGCTATAGCAGCGACAGAACCGTAGTCAAAATCCGTAGTTTTAAAGGTAGCCACCCGTCTGCCTTGCACCAGCAGTTTACTATCCGGAGTTTGGATTCCGTCGTTAAAGTAGCACTTCCTCGTGACTACTATGTGCATGTGTGATTGTAATCATTTGTGCTACCTATTTGCTGCTCTTAAAACTTTAGTTAAAGGTACGTTAGATTAGTTACTTAGAACCATCCATAATACCTTACTCTTTATAGTGACTCTGGATTTGTAGCTGTAAATAGTGGCCGTTAAAAATTCTTCCCTTGACTTGTTACATCCCATTGGTACATGAGTCAAGTTCATACTGATCGAAGTACATGAGCAGCTGACGTAGAGTATAATGATTCTAGTGGTGAAAAGCGGAGCAGGCTTTGAAAATTGATCCTGGAAGAAAGTAGTAAACAGCGTGGGTATCTTCGCAGCTAGTTTATATAGTTTCTTGAGTATTGAATTTAAATGAGTTCCTTTCATGTTGACATTTCACGCTGCAGGTGGATTACAAAGAAAAATATCAGAGGAACATCAAGGCTTCAGAAGTTCACTGTCGAGGAGTCCAAGAGATACTGGAGATGGCTTCTATAAATCTAATAATAATGGGTCCGGGGGAGGTGGTCGGGATGACAACCACTTCAAAAATACTGCAACACCGCCGCATTCACCTCATTTTCTGGGATCAACCGTGATAAGTATTGAACCTTCTCGTCATAGGGTGAGTGTTTAACTGTTGAATATTTTTGGAAACTTTACATAGCGCGGAAGGTGAGAGATTCGTACCAGTTGTGGCTGAAAGTGGTTTTGACTTCAGAAATCTTTACTGCCGGATGAACCATAGGCTTCAAGGATTTTCGTATAGGATTGCAAGTTCACACCTCTCTAATAAGACTTGACATTGCTTTTACAGAGTATAAGCCAAAGTAGTAGTAGCTCAAGCCTTCAACTGGATCATCACTCGACACAGAATTCGGAGTTACCGTCTCCTCGATCGCCGAGAAGTCGTCAAAATAGTGGCGGTAGCTCGCTAAGTCGCTGCGGATCACGAGGCAGTCAAGTTAGAGACCCGAATCGAGCAAGCATGAAATCCATTCCGAGTAGAACTTCCAGCTTCCGCCGTCCGGTCGGTGGCAGCTTGAAGGATTGCAAAGGTCATCCGAGACGGAACAGGGGTGGCTCAAGCGGCGATCCTTATTTGACAATCAACACGGACATTTCTCCTCGACGGAGTGTCTCTCTGCGAAGTCCGAGGCACGGACACTCGCCCCGGTCACCGCAGTCCAAGGAAGGGAATCTCCTCTCCGTCGGCCTTTACATAGGTTCAGAGAGTAGTGTTCACGCAGCCCGTGACAGAAATGACCATAAGTAAGTGGTTCCTTCATCCTGCTTTGATATGAATTATTGTGCTTTGAAAGACAAAGCTGGAATTCCTTTCAAGTTTCGTATGCATGAGGGAGGGAATGCGGGAAATCACTCCGCCGCCGCCATTTGTATTCCGAGCATTCCGAAACCGTTTTCATTTTCAATTCCACAACTTTCTCCCGCTCTCATGCCTCTCCCGTACTTAAGCTGGATGTGGTTTGCAGGAAATTCAATCCCTCTCCAACCATGTCGACCCACTCCGTTCTGAGCGGACAATGGACGCCTCTGGAAGTAGGGCTGGAGTGGTGGAAGAGAAAGCACAAGCTGCAATTAGTACAGCATGAAAATGAGGATGAAAAGATTACGGACGGAAGTAAAGTGAGGTACAACGACGTCGGAAGCATGGAAGATATTCGAGACAGTGACATATCCGACCTGATATTCCCTGATTCCAATGAAGAAACAAAAACACCCACCATAGAGGTCCAGCCAAATCAAATTAAAGTAAGTTTGGTTTATTCAACTCACTCATTCCTACATCACGCACATCCTCAAAAGATGGACAGACACTCCTCCAGACAGATTTTGCTCGCTGGCATGTTTCTAATGAAGCATGAAGCAATCTTTCGTGTGAATTCAAATCAAATTACTAGCCGAGTACAATGATTCTTGATGAATTCCTCCTCTAAACTCATTACATGCTAAATTGACATGATTATTAGCTAGGGATTGTTCATAAGCAGCGAACTCCTAGTGAAGAGGTTAATTCAGTACTTTTTAACATCCATAGCAAGCTTTTACGCAATAATTTGAAGCATTGGCCCAAGCCAGTGTATCAATCTGCAGAAATTTACCTCACATTCTAATCCTGGTCTCCATTTTGCATGCTTCATTTATTAGCAGAGTCTGTATAGGCTCTAGTGAACATGCTCAGCCAATTTTAAATGAATTTTCATTTATTAACGAAACTGCGACATTCCTTCAGTGAACAAAATATGAAATCGCGCAGTAGAGGTCCATTCCGGATGAATTAGAGTGTAATATAGCTAAACTCATTTACAGCATCAGTATCGAGCTCTATGGGAGCTGCGAGCTACTCTTGAAGAAGAGGACTGGGCCGCTGCAAAAAATCCGCCCAAGGTTTCTAGAATGCTCGGGGGACCATCACTTAGTCCAACGATTCCTCCGAAGGAAGATACCCAGGCACTTCTTACTTCCGCCTATTCTACGGAGCAATCGCCGGGTAAGAAACTCGTAATGGTCTACATTGCTACAAATCTAGCTTCTGTGTGTGTGCTTACATTTGAACCTGTTGAATGAGCGAATTCCATGTCAGACTTTACCAAGAAAGGAAAGACTAATTGATCTCTAGAGACTAGGAGGAGAGTATGCTTGATCAAGCTTTCATCTGTGACAGATCGGGATCCCTTGAGTAGTTACACAACGTCCTTTGAGTCGAACACGGAGCCTGTGTTTGACGTGATGTCTGGTGGCGTCGGAGGGAATCCAAACCACAAGGAGACGTTTCACCACCTCGGACCGACGTCACAGGCTAGCCTCGTCGCCCGCAGACAGAGTTACAAGAACGTCTTACATAATAGAATGAAGAGATTAGAAAGATCTGCAAGTATTATGCATGAGACCGGAAACGTGACTGAGACAACGACGAGTTTCGACTCGATAGAGACGCAAGAGTCCACGTCTACAGATACAAGTCGATTAGAAGCCATTACCACAAGCATCGAGAGCACTGACAATACGGATAGCGCGACGGATACGCACCATTTGCACTACGGGGCACACCACAAAATCCACCTCCGCTGTGACAGCGGTTACAAGAGCATGGAAAATAGTGGAGTCAACACTGGTTCCAGCACCGTAAATAGTTCAAGTCCTAATGCCAACCACCCGCAGTATCACGGTACCTCTTCAGCGCGCCACCTCCTGCCACGCCGTTGCCTCAGCAGTGGTTCTAGCGTTGAAGCAGGACCAAACCTTGTACAAGGTAAAACGCCCCTCACTGCCAGCTTCAGTGGCGGTAGCTCAAGAATCGGTAATCCGAGGAATTCTGAAAATATGCTCATGGGCAACGACTTCAGTCCTCCCGTTCTTTTTGCCAAAGTTAGCCAATCTGCATCCCAATTGCAGTCTTCGGGCTCAGGGGGGAACAACACCGGGACTCAATCTTCGCTCTCGTCCTCCTCCTCATCCGCTAACACCTGCGCTACGACAATTACAGCCAATTCCAATCGTAACGTGAGCCGGAAACGAAGGGACTTTGGCAGATTTGAACGACATTCCATAGGTAGTTTAGACAGCGTTCGTGAACCACTCGACGATGAAAATGCGTCCACTTGTGACAGCATGCACACGAGGGGAGGGAGCGTCAAAGGGTCCTTATTTTACCGATACTTCCGAAACCCAAGATCCAACTCAGCGTACTACACGCGAGACTACTCCATTGATGAAAAGTCCGACCAACTCTTCCGGGAGTTCAGTCGCTGTGACCCTAGCTTTGACATTCCTCCCTTCTCTGCAACTAGGCAGAGTCCGAAAATCTACTCCAGGCGGCACTCAGCCAGGGGAGCGATGTCCATGGACTTGGGCTCCACTCGAATGCTACCGTCTTCGCGTCAAACCTCGCCTGTTTCCATGACATATTCAGGAGTTACCTCTCCGACTAGCAAATTCCTCATTCGCAAAGGATCTGGCTCGCATCCGCATCATCCACATCTTTCTCAAGATCACCATGACGACGAAAACCATTTGTTACCTGACGCTAGAGGAGTACTGCTGCCCAGTATGAGATTTCATGGGGTGGGAGGGCATACCTCTATTCCTATTATCACTGTGGATGACTCGTAGTTCCTCTCAATATTCCATAACCTTAGCTATTCTTGTCCTTCATCTGAATCTCCAGTTGTGAGCAAATGAGCTCATGTTGATTAATATCATGATTTTTATGCACAAATGTTCAAGCGTTACACTTACCCGAGCACCAAATGCTCAGATATCATTCAGCACATTACACCTAGATGGATAGATGTTGCCTAACATTTCTTACGAGACAAGTGTGAGCTGGTCACCCAGCTATACACAAGACAAATTTTAAGGTTTCAAATCGTAGAAATGATGTAGTAACATTAGCTGGAGATAGCGTCACAAAAACCAGGGACTTTTGCAACAATCTCTTCTCATAGCTCAATTTTATTGTCTCAATAGAATTTTGTTCCCGAACGCGAAATCCAACAGTCAAAACAGGAATGGACTACATGTATGTGTAGCACGAAATGTAGAGGTGGAATCCTTCGATTAGTAGTTCCAATTTGAACACCTGATGCTGATCGTCTGAAGCTGTAGGTAATCAATGCCGCTACCGCAGGCGTCCAGTTTAAGGTGGGCTTAAAACAAAGTAACACACCTTTGCCTCTGAAGGTCTTACCGGCTCATTCATACATCTTATTCTTCAGTGTCCATTTAAATTTTGAGAGAGTAGTCCCTAGGAAGCATCCCAATACTTTTTAGCACGGGAAGAATGTCTCTTCCAGTGTCATCTGTGATTTTTCGCATCTGCGAACTTCTTTTCCATGCAATGACCACGATACGATTGCAACATTATTGATTACACGCTTAGTTCTTTAAGATATTATTTTTAAATCATTTTGTATACTTTGCATCGGACCAATAATTTGGATACGCAAGTATTTGCCGTTTGTCTCGACGTTGTATACTATGTAATTTTCAGTACTTGATCATCGCATGCGCAAGTTAAAACGTATACTCCAAATTAAGTATTAGATGTGCCTCTGAGTGTGCATGACCAATGCCGACGCGTATTATCTGTCTTCGTTCACGTTACTAAACGAATTATTACTGACGTTACTTTGTGGGTTGTTAACTGTCATGATCGTGGACGAAACCAAGGTACCATTGATCTGGTGGCCCTCGATGCTAGTTAGCTAGATGGGGTCAGCCTATATTTTTAGCGGGTCAATGTCAACCTTCTCCCTGATCATGACCTCTATGGCAAAGTTCAAGGTTCAGAGAGGAGTTCCGAAGACCAGTAGCGGTGACTACTAAAAGCTCGTGCTAAAACCATTTGTAAAGTGTCGTGTCTTGATAAATGAAACAGTACAGAGACAAAAATATTGTAGCATCACAGTGTAGCAAGGCAGTTTTGCCGTACAGACTTCCGCGAAATCCCTCTTTGTGTTCAAGCTGTGAGTTCAAATGGCTAAGTTGTGCAACAAACGTTTACACAGTCAATGGAATAAATCCGTGCTGAGCAAGAATCCTTCATGACTGTGTGAGAGGTTTGTTGATATTAAGTTGCACATTACCAAAATGTAACGATAGTTATTTTTTCACCGTGTCGGTTACACTACCTCCAACAATTATGCTCGTGTAACCTGGCAAACTGTTGAATACTGTAATATGTTACAAGTACCTTTCATCCGATTGGATACGGAGACACGGTCACCTAATGGTGCTTTATGAATTTACCTGCAGTAAATTCGCAGTAGAAATTATAATGATTAAATCTTGTTGCAATAAAGCTGACACGTTACTTTTCCCTTGAGTGAGAAAACAGAGATTCACGTATGTATGTAATCTGCACTTTGATTCAAGAAGCATGAGTTCTGCCGACAAAACAGCTGATGCACATTAAACTAGGGTAAGCACATTCATGTTTACGACCAACTGGTATCGATCTACCATAATTATTTCTCGACTGAAAACTTTCAAAAAGGATCGATGAGGAAGATCTACAAAGTTGCGAGCACAGCTTTTAAAAACTTAAACGTATTGCATTAAGCGTATCAAAGTATAAACAACCAGAAGAGGTCTGTATAAAATTATGGCGTGTACCTGAAACGGTACCAGCAATTACAAAGAGGTTTGGAACAATATGCTTTAACTAAACGAATCATAACGGCGTACTAATCTACACTATCTAATTAGACCTATTTGTTATACGATTCCAGGAGTCAACATTCGTACACTCCCCAGGCCTAGGTCACAGTCAGTGGCTTGCATTTCCATTGGCCATATGGAGATCCGCGTAGGTATCCAGTCCTTTGTATAAAAATTCATACTGAGCCTGCAAGATTATTCAGTCATTAGAAATCAGGTGCGATCGGGTCGTTTTGGTGATTCACATTCCTTTACTCCGCAACACTTACAAAATTCTGAAATAAGCCCAGCCTCTGCGATCTCAACTTCCTAACAACGCTGAATACGTCGATTCTACTTTCTGTCTTCAGTTGGCGGGCCAGGATGGCCAAGGCGACGAATATACAACTTCTATCAGTTCCAGAACTGCAAATAGACATGGTTGTGATTATCCCTGATGCAACAACGCTAGAAAATGAATTAGAACCGCTTTGCCAAGTCTTACCTGCAATGTACAAGTGTAGATCCATAAGATTTATCGTTGTCTAGTGACTCACGATGTTTGAAAATTGTATTAACTAGTTCGACCATTCCACGCGCACTTTCAGGAACTTCAGATTCGCGAATTGGCCAGCCATTGTACTGAAATTGCGTCACTAGACACGACTCATCGCCTTTGGTTTTTGTGACAGTAAATTCCCGCCTGTAGTAGTAAGGGCATGACTGGCTCTGCATGTATTTGACTCGAATAAAATCATGGCTAGTTTCTTGGTCCTTCTCGGGCCAGTAGCGTAAACATTTGTCCTCGCCAGTTTCAGATAGCATCACAACACTGCGGATATTGTGCTCGACAATCATACGCCAAAAATCACCAACAGTTACTTCAAGAGGATCCTGCGCTATGATGTACTGTTCAGAACTATCGTAGCCCTATAAATTAAGAGCAACGACACAATTAATAACTAGTGCAAGGTTACTTTAGAACTGCACTGCATTAACGAACGTTTTGTATAAGGGATTACCTCTATGAAAGATGCATTTATATACGTGCAAGTTTCTTTGTTAGGCCCAGGAATAGGTGACAAGATGACTCGATTACGATCATAGGGAATTATATTTTCATGCCTGTTCCGATGCTTATTTTCTTCCGAAACGCCTATTAGGAAAGGTTTCTTGTCCTCCACGACGAGCTTAAGTCTCTGTTGATAATAAAACCTTTATTTACAATTCCGAATCTCTAATGTCTATTCCTCATTCATGACCAACGGCAAATTAAGCTAGATGACGAAGCACTCACCTCAAATTCTTCTTCCATGGAACTTGTAGTTTTACCATCTCGAATGGCACATAATTCATCGCGCTGTGACTTGAGCTTACCAACCGGTATCTCCGTGTCGCCGAATAATGCCGCCTCTATCAGGGCGCGGTAGATGAAAATGTATTGTTTCTGAAAAAAAGAAGCCGAGTTTCAAATCAATTGTTTACTATGTATGCCAACTACTAAGTACAGCAACGAAACTTAATTTTACCAGGGACTGCACAAGGTAGTTCCGCTGTTTCCTCATATCCCAAATGGTGTTGAATATGGCCACTTGGCCCTCTTCATTCAGTTGCTGCAGCAAGGAATCCAAAGCCACAAGCGTGCCGGTACGCCCAACTCCTGCACTGCAGTGAACCAGAATGGGCCCTTTTTCCATGGAATAGTTTTCGTTAAACCGTTTAATGAATCGGATGATTCCCATGGGATACTCAGGTGCTGACCAATCTTTCCAGTCCAGGTAGTGGTACTGCTCTATTTCCCGTTCATTTGAAGCTTCTCCTTCTGCCCCTGCTTGCTTGAGCTTCAGTGTGCGTAGCAAGTAATCTGTGAAAAAGATGACATTGCATAACTTAGCAAGACCCAAATTCCGTTATCAACCCAAAAGAAGAAGCACAAGCACTATTACTCACCAGCAAATCGCTTTTCCGAATGATGTGTCACATTAATGCTACCATAATCAGCAGATCCTTCGCTCGGCCAATATCTTGCACACTTTTGCTTGCTGTACTCCTCCAGGTTGGTGAGCATAATGACCATATGAACTCTCTGCTCCCACACCATACGCCACCAATCGTTCACTGTTGTATCCATAGGACCTTGAGCGCAGATAAAGTGCTTTCGTTCCTTGTATCCGATAACCTTGTTAGCGTTGATGTAGTCCGAGCCACCATCTGCAGTCGAGAGCTTCACTCTGGTGTGGTCATAAGCACGTATGTCAGGGTAGCGGTTCTTAGCCACATTCTTATCACTTGCTTCTGTGGTCAGTCCTCGAAACTGATCCGGATCCGGTAAATCCTTTAGCACAAGTCAGAAAAGCATTAATAAACTGAGAGTAAGTATACAAATAACAGCACTTGCAGTACACTAGCGATGGTAAACAAGTCCAAAAAAGGTACCCGTACCCACAGTACACTGGTACCTATAACTACTGTAGAGGTCCTTGTAACAGTTTTTATCTGGACCTGTTGCCATCTTAAAAGGATCCTCCCAAACTAATTTTACAAAGAAGAACCCGGACCTGTACGGACTACTTACTTCAAACTCTTTATGGAATCCAGCATCCGAGTTCTCATGTCGCTCCAGGTAAGCAGCGACCAGAAACTCTTTCGCTATAGGCGGCCTGTCAGGTTGTCTAACACTGGTCAGTAGACTTCGGCCCCCTCCTCTCCAGCACTGCTGGACCCAATCCGTAAACCCGTACTCCTGGTCTCCAGGCTCTTTCCGACGCCACCGCATTACACACATGAGGACCACAAACACAGCCAGCAGAACTACGCTCAGCAGTCCGATGAAAAGAATACCCCATTGATCGATTGACTCCTTATCCATAACAACCTCTTCTCTCGGCAAAAGAGGAGAGAAGTAATTGCTCGCCGAAGTTAAAAAGGATGGAAAGCTATCTTTTTGTGCAACTGTGAAAGGGAATACACACAACAAGTTAGTTCACAAACTAGCTGAGTCATGCTCATTGCAGCAACATTGTAATTGTAATTGAAAAAGTGTTTTAAACTCACCAGTGGCAACTATGAAACCAGTGTAACTGCTCTCCGGATCCAGTGGCCCATCTCTTGCACCTACTGTTTCAGGGATGAAGGAAGTTGCAGCATGCCTTTTACGATGATTCTTATTTGTGAGAGCAAGGCCTGCAGGAAAGTTTTTCGACGTTCTGTAAGAACCACTTATGCCGATACTGTCCTGACTGCAAGCGCCACACGAAGGAATACTGTCACTAGGTCCACTAAGTCCGTCACCAATTAAAATCCGCAGAGGCTTGTTCTTCCTCCATTCAGCAGTTAATCTGCAATCATAATACAGTCACTTCAATTAAATGAGTTCGCAAGGGAACATGTTTCCAATTTTTTTTATAAACACATATGAATTTCACAGTTCACTGACAACGTTTCAAGCATAATTATTACCCGTTCAAGTCAAATACTTCAGCAACATAGGCTGCGTAACTATCCAAACTGGCGTGGGCTTGCTGGTAAGTAGTTAACCGTTCACTCATTTGTGCGGGAGGAGGGAGCGTTTCCAAGCCTTGACTTTTTGATAGTCTCACAATCACGACTCTGAGGCAGCAGATAGTGCCATTTCGCTGACTAATAGGAGGCAAGGCGATTCTAAATAGAATTTTTCCGCTTTCCTTATACGTAACCCAGCTAACTTTATTCAGTTCGTCTTGACTAGGAGGAGCGACAGGAGTGGAAAATGTGGTCTTCCCGGGGGCTCCGCACTGTTTTGACTCCGTTATAGCGCAAACCCTAAAAGATAAAAGAGTTCGCATTGGCCAATAACGTTATAACCTTGTGTGATGACAACAAACTCGGCGAATCCACACTCTCACTTCCGGTACAGTATCACCATCAACAGCACTCAAAGTAAATATCAAAACCGCACTGTCCCGATAACAACTCGCTCGTCCTGCATCCATGCTCGGACGGAGGAAGAGCGACGTGCAAAAATAACGAACTAACAATACCCAAGTAGCACTTACCCAATAGTGTAATTGGTGTTAGGTGACAGATTATGAAAATCAATTCTCATGGGCTTGTTCACAGTGACGGATTTTCTTTGAACCGGTAAAGCATCCTTGGAAATGCCGCCCACATGGTTCACGTATTGGACAACTCCGTCCAGAGTGATCAAGTACTCGGTAATTTGCCCTCTCGGCTGACTGGGTGTATTCCATGTGCAGTTCAGACGTAAAGCCTCAGGGTCCACGCTGCACCTTACATTCAAAGGTTCGCTGGACGTGCCGTCCATCGTCGTTGCGTTCTGCATGTTCGAACGTTCGTCGCAACTCTGCGTATACTCCGAACAGGCTTGTACCTGCAAAATTGTGTAGTTAGTTGTTAGACTGCATCAATACTGAGATCCAAGGACCATGTCTGTGAAGAAACAAGAGCTTTACCTGGAAAGAATACTGTGTCCGTGGATTCAGGCCCTCGGCGATAAAAGTATCGCCGTGGGCGATCCTTGTCTCATTTTTGCCGTCAGACCCTTTCATGGTGACTTTGTAAAAGTGGAAAAAATCTGCCATTGCGGGAGTAGTCCAGCCCAAAGTGACAGACGATGGCGAGATTCCCTTCAGTTGTAGGGAAGGAACGAAGTGGGGATCTGGAAACGCAATAAAGGTGAGAAGCTGATGACAATTCACTGATCCTATAACACTATCAAGTTTGTTAATTGATGGTTCAAGACACCAACCTTCACGAAGGGTCGTGACCGGTCCTTCCTTCTTGTTTGTAGCTTCACCATATTTGTTTCTCGCAGTTATGGTAAAGTCTTTGTACATAGTATTGTTTGATAGGTTCTTGAGAACATACCTATCAGCAATATTTGGCAGAACCGTGCTCCGGTTCCCGTTTACCTTTGCTTCATTGTACTGCAAATAATAATTTTCTCATGGAAGGTATCACGCCATGAAAACATATTGCAAGAGAAGAAAGTGACTGATTTCAACTATGTACTTACAGTTAGCACTAAGTCAGTGAGGTTTGAATTCCGGTCGTTCAGCGTCCAATTTAAAAACACCTCTGACTTGCCCACCTCTCGGATAACATCGAACATAATTAGTGGAGGCCCTATTGACATAGACAATACATGAGTTTGAAACTTGGGAGACGCTTGATTAAATGAGGTGAAGGAGGCTTATAACTTTATGACTGCAGGCTCACCGTATACACGAACGAAAATCGCAGTCGGTTGTACTTCGTCCGTATAATCGCAAACATAAGTCCCGTTGTTCGAGTCAGAGATATTGAATATACGGATGATAGATTCTCTCTGAGTCATATTTGAGATTCCGTTTGTGATGCTAAGAAATGACGAATTATGAAGATGTTTATCATTGAACTTCCAATGGATTTCTGAGGAATGCAAAGGGTACCCCGTGACTTTGCAACTTATTACTACGTCAGCTCCCAACGTCGTGTTTTCGGACATAGTCAAGTCCATGTACGGTTGAACTGAAATTGACAATAATCATAGTAAATGTATCACGTCCAGCTGAAAGATTAAGATCAATGCAAAAGTAAGTCCTCTGTATGGCGTGATTCAAAAACGGATCATCATACTTACCGTCGACGGAAACAAATGTTTCCCGACTCGACCCATCCGACGAATTGCAGACGTAAGTATCATAGTGACTTAGTGACAAACTCTTAAATTCTAAAATGGCAGCTTTTCCTTTGTTAGTGAACACGTCGTGTATGTGGACGCCTTCGGCCTCGGCGGCATCTGTGGTGATATTGGCACCATTTTTTGACCACCATATCTCCGTATTATTTGAATCTGAGCTACAAGTTAGGTTGTATGGCTGTCCCAGGCTCTTCGTGGACCCTCCATCAGAAATCTGGAGGTTGTGGCTACCATCTGAAAACACATTCGCAGATCTTTTAGACATTCGCAACGCATCCAATAACTTGCAACTCTTCCGACTTTAAAAATCACCGTACGTGCACAAGTCCAAGTAGATGAACATATCAACAATCCGAGCACTATTCCCAGTAATCTAGCACTTTCTGTCAGTTGATTGCGATGAGAATCCACGGAAGAAGGCATCCTTATGATTGATTCGATATCGAAGCGGTATGCCCCACCGATTTCTTTCCATTCACAAACTTTGTGGTTTCAGCAGACCAGGAATGGTCGAAACCCTCCCAACCGGTATCATTACAGGGGTTCAAAGTCAGTTTCGCACATTGTCACTTCACCGACCAGAGTTATGACTGTCAAACAGGAGGAATTTTCATCCAGGAAATAAAAGTCAGCACAATTAAATCTATCAGTTAAAGCAATGTCTTTCTCTTCCAGCAGTCAGTCATCCTTCGTGGCGTTTAGTTTAAAAGCTACTTTCGATTGCTCCAGGTCTTGCTGAGATGATTACAAAATTATTGTCTTGTATAAAAATGTCTTTGGCGTATCAAAAAGTCTCTTCTCGGCTCCTGTAACTCCTCAGCAGTGGTGTTACCTGAAATGAAGTGAAACCGAATTAATTTAAAGAGTGACTCATGTTGAAAATGAGCTAACCTAGTAGCAATACCGCTATGTTTTGGAATTACACGGCAATTTCAAAAAACCATTTAGCACAGGTAGATGTTGTACTGCGGAATTTCATTCAGTCTTAAGAACTACCAATCTGAACATTTGTCGTAAATCGTAAACCTTTTCGAAATCAATAACTCCAACTTCCTTCCTTTTAGTTGAACAGTTTATACTATCGTGGTCAATCGAGTCATAAGCATAATGTTGGTCACAGTTCAAAAATTGCATTTAACACAAAGTGCTGACTGAATCCGTTTAATGTTTTGAGAATGAAGGAGCCGACAGGAATGTACTCACGTCTAAAATATCAAACCGCACTAATGGTAGCACTACCTGCACTACGAAGGTGGTTCTTCAGCGACCAAGTTCAGATAACGATGCAGTAATGACAAGATGCACTCAAATTGTTTCTTAGAATTCAACGCCTAAAGCGTAACGACAAAGTCCAGCTCATTAGGTGACGGTCAGAAGCCGTTGTCATTTTCGCAATACAAGTGTCTTAATACGCTTTAGCTCAACTTAACAAGATTACTGCCAGTACGTATAACATCTACCGCACACACACTAACACGCACTTATTAGTCCAGAACAGCGGCACTTGTCTTCAGTTCAACGCAATTGCGGCAGCAGAAGCGGCAACAACTAGAATGCAAGTGGACACTTGAGACCGGGCCGCGGTGGAAATTTGGTTCCGTGTGCTGTCCCAGTTGTGTTTTGCTCCTCTGCAATGTGTCATCCAGCTCAGTTTGTTGTCTAAAAAGCGAGCAAACAGAGATCAACAAATGGCCCTTGTCTTGGATGACGGGAGGATATTCAAGAGCGGTCTCTCGGTCGTCACCCTGGTGTGTGCCTCCTTTACTCTTCTGCTTCTAGCTGCCTCTCTGTGAATATATTCTACATTTAGTTCAGAGCTTTAAGAACCTTTGCTCTAAGGCTACTATCGTTACTTGAGTTTTGCTAGAGCTGCAGTAGTGTATCCGGTTCCTGCTCCTACGATCTTATTCATATGTAATAAAAAGGAGAGAGAGACAGGAGATGAGAGAATGTGTATGAATGCGTTGCGTACAGCAGGTTGCTTGAGTGAGAAGGCTTTTGAAATTATTATTCGAGTATATGCTATTACTTCCTCCAATTTTCCAGAGATGAGGACAATCCTAGGAGAAAATGCAAGTTTCTCAGAGCGAGAGAGAGAGAGAAAGAGAGTGAAATCCTGTAAGCATCTCTCAAAGGCAAAAGGAGCAGCGATTCAATGCTGATGTAGACTGCTTACAGACACACATGGAGGAGTTCTCGCAAGATTGAAATCCCTAAAAAGCCTTCTACTGTTCTATGCTCTACTACAAACCACACTTACTCGCAATCCGTCCGTCAGCCTTGTACCGTGTGTGTACTTTCTTAAAGGGAAATTTCCTCCGGCTCTTGGCCGATCCTCTCGACGTGATAAACAAAGAGGTATACACACACAAAAGATATAGTAAGAACTGCTTCTACCACGAGCGACTCTCAGGGAGAAAGAGGCACAGAAACGGCGGATCGAGGAGAGCAGAGCGAAATCATCGGATTGTAGCAGCTAAAGACTCGCACAACACACATGAATGCTCGACTCACAGACACAAGTTTAGAGGAAAAGTTGAGATGGGACCACGGAAAGCTGCTGGATATGAAGGACAGAGCGAAATTCTCCTGAAAGCTTCAGCTCCCTCAGCTGGTGTACAACAAGGCGCGGAGTGCATCTCCAGCGAACTTTTATTGTCGAGTACCCGTACGGTGGGGAACCCCTCGTCATCTACTGGAAACTTAATCTACGCTGGCTTACGCTCCTTGCCCTGCTATGCTGCATTCCCGCAATGCAATCCTGCCTCTGCGATTCCAATGGTAGTAGGACTGCGTTAGAGCGAGACAAGGGCTCCGTGTTCTACCTACTCCAGTCTTGGAGCAGATCAGAGGATCAGGCTATGTAGACTGACAGTTGCGAGCTTGGGAAGAGCCTACACGGTTAGATTCAGCATGGGAAGAAGCCAGATCCGAAGCATTGCCTTCCCATCACATGTCTCTTCTCCAAAGGCAAAAAAGCCCTAGGGCAGTAGCAAAACAACATTGCGTTAACAACTGTAAGATGTGTGGGTTAGTTTTTCCTGTAATAGTGCACTCTTTCCGATCCACGAGTCTGCCCTCACAGTTCAGTGGTAGTGGCTCATCTTTGAAGTCGCGGATGTGTTGGGTTAGACGAGCTGGGTGTCAGGTCGGTGGGAGTAAAAAAATAGTGGAAAGGAAAACTTCACTCCTTAGGTCATTATTACTGACAGCCAGGCGGAGCTGGCAAACTGGCAATAATCTTTTGAGAATGCGGTTACCGGTGAATCTAATGCTGGAGATCGAACGCGTAAGGATTCATTGGTAGCGTGAGCTAAAACGATGTAAGGTAGTCAAACTAGTATTGGCCACGAGGCTAATGTCAGGAACATGCGTCTATTTGCCGTGACTCGCTTCTACAAACAGATTATTCTCAAGGATGCGAGATGAAATTCAAGGATGCAACTTGATGTCAACCGTACGTGCATGCACAATAGCCTCCTGCTTACACTCCAGTCTTTGCGAACCTCTTCACCTGTAGCATTCATCATTTTTGGCTCTAATGAACAGCTTCCAAAGACCAAGAAACGTTTTTTCTTACAGCCCTGTGAAGATTTTAGTGGAGTCAACAGAAAAGCTACCGACTTGCGAACATGATCCCTGAATCGACTCTTGCTACCGGTACTGTGTAACGCAGTAACACGTGTAACTTGTGCTTGTCTCATGTTCCATCTTGTCTTATGATCTTAAGCAGGAGCCAAAAGCCTGTTGATGTTCTTGGCAAATTGGCTCAGCCTCTCATTAGTTCATTAGCCATGACAAGCTATTTGTGGCGGGATGCATCGGCTTCCAGCACTTGACAGATGGAGTGACAGGTTGAAAAATGACAGAACCTTATAGGAAATGTTGAACAGTGACAGTGTCTCTGACACATTATTTTAAAGTGCTTCTAGTAGCTTACTTGAGAAAATATTGGGACTGCGTAGGAACTTGGATTCTGTGATTTTATTCAATCTCCTAGGCATCTCGAGCCAAGCCGGCAGACTGAGCCTACACTGCACTGAGAGAGGAAGACTGAACAGATCTGCCTTCGACGCGTGCCAAAGCGGAAATTGAGAGCTAAGCTATAAAATGATATTATGCGCCATGGAAACACTTTATTCAATTACTGCAGTTGCTACAATTTGATTAATTTTCATCACGTTTCTGCATGAAACAGGAGCTCTCACGTACGTGTTTACTGTATCCTGCTCCAATGAGAATCTGTACGTGCCGTTAGTCTTGTTCGTGGGGCGGAAATCGGATCCTGACTAAGGATGTTGAGAACAGCTGTGATTGATTTACTGCATAAAGTGTTCCAAAGAGGGAAATTTGCAAACTGGACGAATCTTAAACTTTTCCTCTAGTTAAGAACAAGCTACGCTTGTAAAGTACAAGAGGGTGTGTAATGGAAGCAAACCCTTCGGATCATTTCCGTTCCCAGGTCATGTTTCCTGGTCGCAGGCTCTGTCAGCTATTTTAGACTTGAAGCTAATGCATTCCCGTGTTTGTGAGTAAAGGGCGAATGGAGTACGGGATCTAGACAAATAAATAAACCCGGCACAAACAGGGAGACAAAGCCGGCGCGCGGTTTCTGCTGCGGGAGGCGCAGGCGGCTGGCTGGTCGCAATTAGATTTCGGGGCTCCGTTTTTCAGTATGCGTAACCCAAACCCTAGTCGCTTAATAGCGGTAGCAAAGGAGGCAAGAGTAAGTGGAGGGCGACTCGCGTGAAAAACGGAAGGCCGGGGTGTGTGTACTATAATAGAATGTGTAGGCATTTGAAGATAATTGAAGCGCACATGCTCCACAAACATGAGTCGAGGGTGAGGAACTGTGCCGGAACCCGCATCCGGTGAGGAGAAAGCACCCGTATCCATATCCAGCTTGGATACATATCTACATCTATGAACGAAGCCGGGGCGGGAGCTCAACTGCTTGTATTNATCCAGCTTGGATACATATCTACATCTATGAACGAAGCCGGGGCGGGAGCTCAACTGCTTGTATTTTCGGTGTGTGCACTGCACGCGTTTACTAAACCCCGGCTCTGAAACATGCCAGAATCTGCTATGCCTAGAGCAAAGGACCGTACCAATACACGCAGCGTGTTTGGGACTTGAATGCACTTTCTCGGTTTCTTTGTGGGAATAACATAGAAAAGAGTGAGTAACCGTTGAATTGCACCTGCGCTGGGCTTGGAACAGTCTCTATAGAGCCGGATAGGAATCCAGCAACCGGTACGCGTTACCGCAAAGACAATTGGTTTTGGCCAATGCCAGGCGCTATTTGGGAGGTAGATGCTGTTCTGTCGAAAACTCAAGTAATCGCAAATGAGTCAGCTCAATGAGTCATTTAAATGGACGAAAGCGTTCGTCGTGCTTTTTGCAACTTTTCACACGCTTGAAGAAGCAAATATAAAAAAGCCAGCGTCGAAAAATTCAAGCCAAGACATAAGGATATTCTCAAAACCACAGCAGGTCTTCGGTTAAGTTAAGGAGTTAAGAGTCAGAGTCGAATAAAACTTGTTCTTTTGCAAAATCAGGGAGTCTTGGTGCACCGAATGCATTGGATACGCTCTCAGCTCAAAAATTTATCAAAGCAACCAATATTTTAACTTGTCCTGATCGAACATTTACTCCATATCGCAATTAGCATATGCATGTTCCCATTGTGTGCATGTGCTCGAAGGATAGAGAGGAACATCCTAATTTATTTTAAGTTCTTGACATTCCTTACGATTTCTAAACCATCTATGGTATCAATTCAGTCGAAGTTAATGCTAAACTTGCGGTCTCAGGCAGGCCCAAACTCGGGGTCACTGAAGCTGTAATGACTAATTCCAGGCAGAAAGTAAAACATTAAAGGGAAAAACTGGTGTTTTTATCCTCTCATCATGTCTTGACTTACTGAAGGATTGAACTTGGGAAATTGAGATGTGACACTGTCACGTCGTCGTCGTCGTCGTCACGTCTGTAGATAGATACGTGGTCATGTTTCTTTCGCTTTCAACTTTCAGAGGTTCTACTGACTGCAGTGAACTATGGTTTAAGAGAGGAAATGCACACGATGAGTTGTAAGACCAACGCATTTATTGAGCGCTTCCGCCTCTGTTTTCTCTTAACTTCGAAATTTGTAGGGCTTCAGCTTAATTTTATTGCGGGGACATGTACATGTTGTGCAAAACCATAGGCACAACTATCCAGTTCAAAATGGCAGATTATTAGCTTTGGAGCGGATTTCCTAACTGGGGAAGGATGTTTGCAAAGAGCATTTACATAGGGGCCGAAATGGCGACTCTTACTCAAAGAAAGTAATGCAAACAATAAATTCAACTGACAGTAATAAGCGATAGCTGCGCGCTTGACAAGAAGCTCAGCTTGCTTATGCTTGAGACGCCCTCTTCGCAGAATCAAGACTTGACGAGGACGTGAATGCTCATTCACACATAGCAAATTTTCTGCACCACTATATCTAAGACCAATCTACGTTGCTCAAGTTTGCTCGGCTCTTTGCCTCTGCAGATCCCTTCTGCGTCTCATTTCTCAGTTCTGGCTAATGTTTTAGCGGTTAGTTAGCTGGTTGGGAGATAGAAAATCCGCCGACAACAACGAAAGAAATGACTTTGCCGCTAACATTGACCTTGCTCTTGTGCTTGACAGGCTAATTAAACAATCTTGTGCATGTTCGTCATAATTGTGTATGCTAACTGATTCAACCCAAACGTGGCCAGCATACAACGCGCGGCTAATGTAGAGATGTTGAGTCCCATGCATATCGCCCGGATGATGTTTCCAACTAGCCGATTAAGATATACGACAAATCATTTGCAATAGGATTATCTTGGAATATTTTAGAAACTTGCTTGAGAGAAATCTACCTCTTGTAATTGAAAGAAAGAAGCACCTACACTTTGCCTGCCTCCGAGAAAGTTCTGATAGCCACTCATACAGCTGTTCAAGATTTAGCAATTAACTGCTTTTTATGATGACTCCCAGTCCGTAATATTGCAAATGTTTCAGAAGCTGTCTGTGCAGCTCATGCATTTTTAAGCGTTGTTCCATTCATACCTGTAATGAAGCGGACGTAAGATGTCAGTTGGAGTCAGTGCCTTAAAATTTCTCCCCATAGCATAGCTTACTGACTGTCCCTGGTAACTGCCGAGTTTGCCAAAAGACAGAGGTGACGCCGTGGTGAGCAAGTAATGACAACGTAAGCGTTGCAAAAATATGAAAAAAGGCTAGATAACGTCCACCGGGAAGCATCAACTCACAAAACTGGCACTGTGTTCCTAGGGAACCACGGACATAGAGGCCCATGACAGGTAATGATGATCGAAAATAGTGTCAGCTTCGACAAGCGTTGTTTCCATGTTGAGGTTGGCATGGTTTCCGCCGTTTTTCTCAGAGCGGGACTCCACCTATATTCTGTCATACGTGTGCGTCCATCCATAGCTATTTGCACCGGACCATGTGAAAGAAACTCTGCATTCTATTTCAGCACATAATTACGACTCATTTCAGCAACCGAGGAGCTAGCCATACATTCACAAATTTGCAAATTCCTGTGAATGAAGCTACATTCTCATCATGAGGGCAATGGCAAGAGGAAGAAGCTATGTACTGCCACTGTCCGCCGTTTAGATAAAGCGTTTACTCTTCCAAGTTTTACGGTCAGAATATTAAAATTGCATCAGAAACCTTGACACGCCAAGGCACATTACCACATAATTAGTTGTGGAACAAAGACGACATCCTCGCGCGGAAGAATTTTCCTATTCGCTAGAGCACATCATGATTTACAACTTAAGGAAAATCCTATTACCTGAGCCAGCAATTTATAAACGAAACACGAGGAATATTAGGTTACTCATACCACGGCCAGATGCAGTTTTCTCTTCAGGAAAGAAGATTCTTCGAGCCATAGGCAGCAAGAAACCGTGTTTGGAACTCAGCTCTTTTATTTCAGTAGTATTCTCAGGTTGTGTGAATTTTCAAAACAGAGTTCTTGTTTCCTGCTACATTGGTACAATTCCTTCTGATGCTCTTGTAGGTTTTTCTTAGCAGATTTTTTGGCCAAGTGAACACTCCGAGTTAAGTCATATCCCAATTTTCATTGCAAATGAGCCATAGAAACCCTATCTCTTGACAATTACACCATGGATGTTACAATCCTGTTAATGATCCACTCCATACCACCTCAACCTGCCTCAAAGTGTTCTCGCAGTTGGAATAGCATTATTTATTGGGAGTTACTTTCGTCGCAGCACTACAAGAAAGACGAAAGAGGGCAATCAACGCTACAGATTTAAGCGAGTTTGGACAATGGCTCGAACCCGTGATAGGACTATAGAACTACGGGTTGAACCGAGCCATCTCAAAAATGCCTCTATCTCACTACAGCGAGCCCCGCTCCTGCCGAGATTACGGGTTAAAAAACGCCATTTCCCGTACCTGATGTAGTGACGAAGGGGTTGGTAGGTTACAAGGTTTGAGACGACGGTGAGTTTTGCGTCTTACACTCCTTGTGTAATGGTCAGTGTCTACCATGAGAATTGCGACGTACGATTGCCAGCATGAGACAAGGAACACAACGCACGTATGTAGCTGTACACACAGGTGAGATGGTTAGTACGGAAGACGTTTCGAGGGAACGTTGGCACGGTTTCCGCAAAAGCCGACGAAAGCTAGCAGAGAAGACAATATGCGGGAAGTTTGTGAGCAGAGCAGGTGAAATACACGAAGGCGTAATCATAAGAAAGGTAGATATGAGGAGCAGTAAAGTGACCCTTGCAAGAAGGCGAAATTCATGCAAAAGATGAGAACAAGAGAAGATGGGTAAAGGATGAGTCTGGTGCTGAAGACGTCGGGAGAAGCGGTGGAAGCTGACGCTGACATCCTTCAACTTCTCAATACCCTGGTGACCAGAAGGGAGTTCAGTTGGTTCTGGTGGTAACTATAGGATACAGTATTCCTCCAAATTGGCTCAAGTAACTTGTGATTAACATCAGATCAGCATCTGGGATCTGTGATGAGAATCACGTTTGTGACAATAAGACCTTAAGAACAAGAATAACGAAGTTCAAACCGAGAAGTTCACAAGCTAGTGACCCTGCAACTGGAGTTAAGGGTCTGATATAAAATACAGATAGAAGCAAGACCCAATGCTGTGTAGCGAGCACGCAACTGGTACGCTCCAGTAGCAGCACGTACGCCAGTGATCCAACCCTTGAGTAACCCTTCATTTTAAGGAACATAAGATTGTTAAATGTAATAGCGTCTTGTAAGAAGCTACCATTACTCGCACAATCAGCTACTGATACTGGAAAAGCAGAGCCTTGGTTCCTGCCAAAAAGAAGAGACAGTATTTGTAAACCGTGTAAGATGGTGTAAATCTTTAGTGATGCGTGGAACCATTTGTCCCGCTGTTTAAAGGTCTCCGTGGAATCTAAGAAGATCACGAACCCATCCTTGTTTTCAGTTTGAAAATAATAGATAACAAAGGGTGGACGGAAGCAGAGGCCAAGCCGTGTTTGGGAACAAGCAGACTTTAGAATTTCAAACGCAAAAGAGGCTTTTCTCCGCACTTGACACGCAATTATGCGCGATTACCTCCATTCCAGTAGCAGTGCCAGCTTGCCGTATTTGCAGAGTCAGAGTGTGTGACAAGAAGGGGATCTCCTGCCGGTGATTAGGACGCGAGTGCATTCTGTAGGAAAAGAGCGTTTCTATATAAAGTGCTATGTTTTCGCGACGCAACATGGAGGAAAAAGTTGAGCAGTCTTTCCACCAAAGAAAAACGATGAAACCCTGCCGTACTTGTGTCTGTTTCGCGAATATCTATGGGGTAGTTTTTGTGGCATTCACGTTCTTGGCAGTCAGTGTTGTTGAAATTCGTGGCGAGAATAGCGAAATATTTTCCTCGACTACGGAGCTAGAAAAATTATTTAGGCATGAGTCTGAAGTCGTGGAGAAGCTGCAGGAAATCGCCCTCACCCTGGAGAAGGATCTCATGGTGATTAAAAAGTAAGCCAGTGGTACTTATCGTATCAAAAGTTCGATCAAACTTCAAGGCTCTGGGCTTCAGTCTCGGGACTAAGAGTGCGAAAAAATGCATGAATCTCTCTCGTGTTCAAAATTTCCCTAATCCTTTACTAAATATTTAAACGCTTCCGTTTATACTCTCAGACGAGAATTCCAATCTTTGGTTATACAACAAGCTGTTTACAAGCAGAATCTATCCCAAAACGTGGATGCCTCCATGTACTGTTATCTCTATTGGGAATACCGGTCACGACCGGTCATAAGACCGACTCTGATCACCGATCGAGCATTGGAAGCCAGCGAGGCTTTTGACAGAAGGATCATGTGCGAAACCGGTTTTTCATCCTTCAGCCGGTATTTTACGTCCTGAGGCAACAACTGTAACTTGTTTCTTGCTCGATGCAAACAGCTGTTGCAGCATAGGTCTCATATAATACATGGTTGTCAAGTAAGATGCAGATCGAAAGGGAAACTCTACGAGGTTCTTTTAACTGGTCACAGGATGATTAGAGATACGGGGGATTTAAGCCTTGTGCAACAGATGGACTTTAACAGTTTACTTATCATGCCATGGAGATGGAGTCATCACATATGAATATGGCTTCTAGTATTTTCCTCAACTGCCTTCTTTTTCACAGATATATTGATGACTTCCACATGCTGACAAAGGAAGGGCCTGTGGACAGTGCCGAAGTTGTGGCCAACCCATTCAACGCTTACCACATTTTGAAGAGGACCACGGTCGATTGGGAGGATGTGGTCAAATCAATCAGCAATCAAACTAAGACTGAAGGTGAGTTGTCATGGAAGACATTGGCCCAATTTCATGCTTCGAAACTATGTAATTTCACGTGTGCCTGCTGCACCCCATGAGCCGGGAAAGAGGGCTCGGATTACGTTTTTTCAAGCCACTCTTTCATTAATTTTACACGGTATCATTTATCCGTCATAAGGCGAAGCAAGCTTAAGTACCACCGTTTACTATCTGCAATTTCTCTCCCGTGTTTGCGTGCCACCTAGGGCGTAGCATGCTTCCTTTACTGCCAGATTAGATTGGCGAAATTCGGCTACACAATACGATTAGATTACATAAGATTGATAGCATAAAATTAATAGGTACAGAGGATTTATCTGATGTTCACACGTTTCCGTCACACTTTTTGACTCGTGTGTGAGTGAATGAGCTCCCTTTGCTGACGGAAGAGGCTATACGGAAGAGGGCTCGGAACTAAATGATCTTGGCAGAAAAATATAAGACTTTGGAAATTAACAACCTTGTCGAATCTTTGGGGCGAAGGTTGGTACAAGTTCATGACTTAGTATACGCACTCACTCTTATGGATTTACCTAAACGGAGGAGAGAAGCGCAAAGCAGCTAAAAATCCGACAGTTAGAAAACGCTTTAACGGGTATGCAAAATCCGTGAATTAAACGTTCTTTGACCCTTTTCGGCTCATTGGGAAGCACGTAAATCCATTTTGTGAATGTGAAGAATGGATTCGCTCCTTGCGAACATCGTATGGTAAAGCAAAACGGAAATGTGTCCTATGCGGGCGCTGATCTTTGAGGCTAATGACTAAATTATGTACAGTTGATTCTGTTGCACTTGGTGAAACGAGATTTTTTTCCCTCAACAAGTGATTTGCATGCCGGAACTCGTGTCAGTTCTTGGGCTTCGTGCCACAAATATGCACAGTAGCGTTCTGCTCTGATTGAATAACAATTACCCTCCGTAACCAAAATGCACCCTGATTACTTTGGTAGGCCGACAAGGCGACATGAGAAAAACTTAGATTCAGACTGTCATCGCTACAGAAACCGTTAAAGTAAATGAACCAATTCGTTTGATTCTTGATTTGCACAGATTTGGTTGGAGAAATACTTAGGAAAAGCGAGAATTTACCTACATTCGAAGACTTTATTGGAGGATCCATGGCGCTAGTAGGACTCCAGGACACGTATCAACTCAATCTCAGTGACATCATTCATGGGCGTCTCAGCAGTGGCATTAGTACGAAAAGAAGCCCGTATGAATTGTCAGGTGAGTTTTTCGTCAGCTGAAGTCAATCAGGGGTTGAAAACATGCTAGCGACGCGTCTTCAGACGTTCCACAATTTTGGATCCATTCTGAAGCTTTTTATGCAGTGGAGGAACTTGCTGCATTCATTCAAATTCATTGAGCTGGAAGTGGCGTCGAAAAGAGAATGGCCCAGTCAT
Source organism: Sminthurides bifidus (assembly GCA_009872375.1). Taxonomy (NCBI): domain Eukaryota; kingdom Metazoa; phylum Arthropoda; class Collembola; order Symphypleona; family Sminthurididae; genus Sminthurides; species Sminthurides bifidus. The sequence goes on from VRMD01000099.1 coordinate 38,527, forward strand.
TCAGTCCTGAACTGTTTGAGTCGTTTTCACCGTTTAAACGAATTCGGAATATGTTTTTAGAGGCCATTAACCAGCCTTTGGGCTTGTACCTAAAAGCTGACTCTGGCTTCTTTCATCTTCAGAATTGGTGAAAAAGACTTGTAATTATACTTGATACAGATTTTCAAGTGGAGAAAAAATTGAGGTCGCTCAAATTTTTTGCAAGATGAATGTGAACTCATTCCAATTATGTTGGCATGTCAGATGATTTATTACTCGTTCACAGCCCGCGACTGCCTCTTCTTGGGTAAGGCAGCGTTTAACAAAGGCTTGTACGACCGAGCTGTGAATTGGTTAGAAACGGCTTTGACAAGATCCGAAGAAGAGTCTTATGGGGGCCAGGCTACTCCGACGGCGTCTTTGGAGGAAATCAAACCGTTTTTGGAAACGACGAAACGTGTGGTAAGTTTTTAAAGCAATGGGATGTCTCGCCAAATGTATCATTATCTTCACATGTAATATGGCTAACCATTTAATTGTCCTACTACCAACGAAATCATGATTATGCCATGCTAACGAGCAATGAATTCACCAGAATCGTAAGCATGGTGTGAAATAGGGATAAGCATAGACTTAAAACAAGTGGATTTCCTAGGCTCAATTATCAAACTTTTTTAAGCGAATTGCCGTAATAGCAGCGGTCAGAACTGCAACATCCCCACACAGTATCAAATGCTAATCACATGACACGTGGAAGGGGAATGCGATACGTTCGTTTTTGCCTCTCGGTTTCAATTCCGCTAATTGAATGCGATATGTCAGCCACATGCAAAACTATGACGAAGGATTGTTTGCTTAACTAATTCACAACCGTTTCCTGTTTCAGCATGATCAAGTATTAGAAAAAAAGGGACCTCATGGCGAAACATGGCAGACTTTTGGCAAACCTCTGAATGAAACTTTAGCTCGGAAGAAGAAATATCAAAAGATGGAAACTTACAAGCCAATTTTGTACACACCAATATCCATTAGCGAAGAGTTGGAAAACTTTAAAAGTCTCTGCCGAGATGAGGAACTAAGGGTGAGTGTCACAATTCGTACAGGACGACTTCAAGGACATCTTTTTTGCAAAGGCATGCAAATTAGACTGCGGGAAGTCAGCTTTTCCACACATGGCTCCATGAATTAGCACGTGGATATGAATGAATTTGGTGATAAAATCTGTTCATCTGCTTTCCAGACGCCTGATATGGACGCACGTCTCCGGTGTAGGTACCGAAGACGATTAGGAAGCGCTAGCTACCTGGCTCCATTCAAGATTGAGGAAAAGTCATTGACGGTATGTCTATTTGATGGATCTTTCACTGCACTTTACGCAATTCCATTTCTTAGAACAACTTCTCTAGCTCCTATCTCGTTTGTGTACTGGAGTCTACCTACTAAAATAGTGTTGGTGCAAGAAAAACAAACCTTGGTGAATGTCCGGCTCAACCACGACGTATATCTTTTTTTATTTGACTATTATTGATTATGTCTCATGCCCTTTTACTCCTTTTCGTAGCCTTACGTCCTTGCAATCCATGACTTCATGAGCGATCAAGAAATGGCCGAGTTCCGGCGTATCGCCAGTCCTAGACTAAAAAGGAGCCTGCACCAAGGACGAAATGGTGGTTACGTAGCAACGGATACTCGAACTAGCAAACAGTAAGATTTTTGTTTGCCGTCACCAATTGAAGTACTTTACTAGCTTTTTTCACAGTATATTTTACACACAAATCTTTTGACTCTTAGAGCATGGCTCGGCAATGAAGATGGCCCCTTATCCGAGCGAATGAGTCAACGGATCGAGGCTCTGACTGGTCTAGAATTGGATCCTGAGTTAACAGCATCAGAATTATTTCAAGTTGCAAACTATGGCATGGCAGGGAAATATAATCCTCACACTGACTACATGACCGGCCCTAATCATCTGTACAGTCCCATCGAGCTGAAACGCGGAAATCGCATTGCAACTTTCATGGTTTATGTGCGTCACTTCCCTTTTTCATTAGGATCGATCAGAATTTCTTATTAACTGCAACTCACAAATCTAATCTAGTTTCCATACTAAATGGCTTACGTAATCACACCGTTCTCTATTTTTGTATTTGGAATGTAGCTGGACGATGTTGAGGCTGGAGGAGCCACGGTTTTCCCACTCATTGGCGTCAAAGTCAAACCGCAGAAGGGAATGGGAGTCTTTTGGTGGAACTTGAGGTATGATGGAGGCGGCGACCCGCTTACACGTCATGGTGGTTGTCCTGTTCTATACGGCGAAAAATGGAGTAAGATTCAATCCCTCGTTTTGTTTTAAAACGTTTATGCCATTCTTACAATTAATCACGTTCTGATTCAAATGCTTTGCCTACTGCAGTTACAAACAAATGGATACGTTACAACGCGCAGCATCGGATCGTCCCATGTTTACCGAAGGGAGAAGATTTCATCCAGGAAATATAAAAGAATAAACTGAGTTGGAAATTAGAATTGTGGTTTCCCGGCCATGCTTGATTCGTTTGTACACTCTTGGAATATTTTTTCGCGTAAGCGTGAAGAACAGCCTTGGAAATTGAACGGATTTGTGGCGTCTCGTCAAGACTGGTTACTTAAAATAGAGTGGCGCTGCTGTTCGTACATAGTGTAAAAATACATTTTTTACGAGTATTCGACCGTCATGGGCATTTTCTTATGTACTGACAATATTTGTGATAAACCAGAGATGGGTTTCCATCCCACTAAGGCGATACTACGGTAAAGTTAAGTTGAAAATGCGCCAGATAATCTTTTTGGATGCAGAGAGAATTTTGAAATTCAAATCTTATTCTGTGACCTCAGACATTATCACGTGGGGTCATATGTATAACCTCTTAACTACTACTCTTAGCTAGTCTGGTTCGTTTTGGCACGAGGATTACGAAAATTTAACTCCCAATGTCGTAGGCCCAGCCGTTCTCCCGAAATAAATGGCTGTTGGCCGCACTTCGCCAAAGCCCGTACATTTAGATGCAGAATTTCGACCTCAGATATTGTCACATATTGTTTTGTCTGTTACCGCTGAACACACCTTTCGATACTGAACCAGAATCGACCGTCTAAATTGCACGTCATAGAGGTAACCCCGTACAAGTACCTTACTGGATACATGCTTAAAATACGTATGTCACACACCGAAATTCGATTCTCCGGGGCCAATGTCGGGAAACACTCATAATATTTAAATGCAGTTTATTTCGCTGTCAACAGCGCCGTGAATTCTACCTCCATGCGAAATTTGAGTCCAATGTGATGGCCCGTTTGGGCTGTGTAGTGGGTGGCTAACAAGTTTTAAATAAATTGAAAGATTTAAAAAAAATCCTGTGACCCCACAAATTGTCATATAGCGTTATGTCTTTTACCGCCGAACACACCTTCCGAAGCTGTATCAGAATGGACTATCCAAAGTGCATGTCATGAGGGAAGCCCTCACTCGGACCTTACTGGATATATGCTATGAGTACGTGTGTCACACCCCGAAATTCCCTTCTCGGTGGCATATCTCCGGAACGGCTTATCAGATTTTAATGCGGTTTACTTTACTGTCATCAGCGCCATAAATTCTACCTCCATGCGAAATTTGAGTCCAATTTGTCACATCTCTGTGTACGATTTCTATTTGCTCTTGCAAACTTCTACATTTAAGTATTGATAATTGTACTTTAGTCTTATGTTAGAGTGTGGCTGACCTGTTGTACAATACCCCTTCTTAAGTTATGTCTTCTGGCAATCCTTGTAACCAGGGGTATGGTGCTTGAGTTGGGGAAAACCCTTCGGATCTTGGAACACTTCTGTAGGAATCTCGTACAGCATCTTCGAAGAAAGCAGTTAGTTCCATGCTTTTAAGCGTTGCATCAAGACTTGTATTTATGTTTGCGCGAATGTGATTTACGCATGGAGCTGAAATCTGACATTAATACTTTGTAGTTTACCGTATCGAAGCTCACGTAAAGAATAATAATGCTGAACCATGCATACGTATTGTAGGGAGCAGTACGTAGATAGTCTCATGCCAAATGTACATCATCGTTCTAAGAGTTTTAAAAGAAAAAGAATTAGCCAAAGTCAAGAAGGATTTTTTCTGCCAATCTGCGACGAGGAGGGGTCCCAACTGCTACTGATCGTCATCTGCCCTCGACCCAAATGAATAGGAGGTCTGAACGAATAGTGATTTTGTAGCTAGAGGCTGCCTAGGCCCTATCACCCTTTTCATGTCTATTCAAAGCAATGTAAGTCGTGCGAAAAATACAGTAAGTCCACCTCCGAGCTGCAGCAGTGTGCTTGACGCTACTTCAAATATTCAGTATTATAGTAACAGCTGCGTTTTGGTATTAAGTTCTTGCTTCGATCCGCATTGCTGATGTAATATAATAATGCCTACATACTACGATAAAATAAAGCTAGTATCCAACTGAATCCAGTAAACTTACTTCATTTATCTAATCTTCTTGACATCTAG